>CAUYQV010023629.1:0-28697 GCA_963574575.1 Galagoides demidoff | reverse complement strand
GTTTTAAAACAATAACTGAGAAAATGACATGAAGGTTGTGTTGATCAGTTTGATGGAAGTATTTCGGATTGCATGTGAAAACCCCACACTGTACCCCAGAAGTGCATTAATGTACATAGTTACCATTCAATAAAAAAAAAAAAAAAGAAAAGAAAATTGTGTCTCACTTTCAACTCTGGAAAGACCTTGGACTGATTCTTCTCTGCAAGTTCTGGAAGCTTATGACTTGACTCAGGGTATTGGCCTGCTGAGAGGTACGTGGCTACCAGGAGTTTTAAGCTGCTGACCTGAGCAACTTCTTCCAAAGACACCAGTCCACCATGGCTATCCCAGTAAGTGGCTGGAAGATGTGAGATGTGAGAGGGTAAGGGCTGTGCCCTATAGTCTAGGTAGAGTTATTAGAAGTAATGCTTTTTGGCTCTGTGCCTGTGGCTCAAGTGGCTAAGGCACTAGTCATATACACCTGAGCTGATGGGTTTAAATCCAGCCCAGGCCTGCCAAAAACAATGATGGCTGCAACCAAAAAATAGCTGGGCATTGTGCTGGGTGCCTGTAGTCCCCACTACTTGGGAGGTGCAGGCAGGAGAATCACTAGAGTCCAGGAGCTGGAGATTGCTGTGAGCTGTGATGCCACGACACTCTACCCAGGGCGACAGCTTGAGGCTCTATTTCAAAAAAAAAAAAAAGAAGAAGTAATGCTTTTCTCCACCTGCAACTAGTCCAATCTACCATCCAGCATCTCTTGCTTGGACTATTACAACATTCTTCTAACTTGGAGATTCCTGATGCTACCCTTGTTCTTCTATAGTTTCTTTTCCTTACAGGGCCTTTTCTTTTCTCCCCCCCCCCTTTTATTTTTTAGTTCAGAGTAATATGAGGGTATAAACCATTAGGTTATGTAATTTATACATGAAAGTCAAAGTCAGAGTTGTAGCTGTGTTCTACACCCAGGGAACATGCCATATATCCATGCATTGAACCTGGTGGGCAGGAAGGTCCTGAATCCCCTCTCCCCCATTCCCCTCTTCTTGAATTTAACTGAGATTTTCTCCCATGTGGGTCTGTGATTATTGCTCTCATGGAATCAAACTGGTATTAAGTACGTGTGATGCTTGTTTTTCTAGTCTTGTGATACTTAGTAGAATGTTCTCCAAATCCATCCAGGTTAAGCAAAGGAGGCAAAAATCTTCATCATTTTTATGGTTGAATAGTATTCCATGGTATACATATGCCACAGTTTATTAATCAATTCATGTACTGATGGGCACTTGGGTTGTTCCCACATTATTGTGATTGTGAATGGAGCTACTGTGAATATTCGAGTACAAATGTCCTTGTCATAAAATGTCTTTGGTTCATTTGGGTAAATGCTTAGTACTGGGATTACAGGGTCAAATGGTAGGTCTACTTTTAGTTCTTTGAGGAGTTTCTATACTTCTTTCCATACAGGCTGTACTAGTTTGCAGTCCTACAGATAGCTCATAACAGCTTTTTTTCTTTTTTTTGAGACAGAGTTTCACTATGTCGCCTTTGGTAGAGTACTAGGGGGTCATAGCTCACAGCAAACTCAAACTCTTCGACTGAAGCAATTCTCTTGCCTCAGCCTCCCAAGTAGCTGGGACTATAGGCGTCCACCACAATGCCTGACTATTTTTTGACTGTAGTTGTCATTGTTGTTTGGCAGGCTAGAGCTGGGCTCAAACCCGCCAGCTCCAGTATATGTGGCTGGCACCCTAGCTGTTTGAGCTACAGGTGCTGAGCCTCACGGCAGCTTTTTTTTTTTTAATTTATTAATAGTTTATTTATCACTCATATTCATAGCTCAGGAACACAGGTCAGTGATAAATGTCTATGTAAATCAGTCCAAAGAAATTCTTTATATTTCAAAATCACTTTACACTCTGAAAGACACCAGCCTTCCTCATCTCCTCAAAATCTTTCATAGAATCATAATTTCTGTAGAAATCTGCATATGCCTTCTTTCTTGGTTCAGCCACAGCAAACTTATAGAAAGCTGCAACCCCCAGGGATACAACAAATGCTCCAACAATATGAATCCGCAGGCGCCTGACCAAGAGGCCACACATCTGAGATTTGGCCAAAGCACTGGAAGCCGTGGTAGTTACTGTCCTTGATGGGTATTGCCAACTTCAATGTGTCCTTCCTGGTTGAGGTACACACAAACTGCGGTCTACCACAGAAGCTTTTTCATTTTTTATTTTTTGAGACAGAACCTCAAGCTGTCGCCCTGGGTAGAGTGCCATGGCATCACAGCTCACAGCAACCTCCAACTCCTGGGCTCAAGCAATTCTTCTGCCTCAGCCTCCCAAGTAGCTGGAACTACAGGTGCCCGCCACAATGCCCAGTTATTTTTTGGTTGCAGCCATCATTGTTGTTTGGCAGCCTGGGGTGGATTCGAACCCACCAGCTCAGGTGTATGTGGCTGGTGCCTTAGCTGCTTGAGCCACAGTTGCCGAGCCTACACAGAAGCTTCTTTAAGTGAAGTTCAAGTCATCATCCTCCGTTCAAAATCCTCTATGGCTTCTCTTACTAAGATGAAAACCAAATTCCTCACAGGACTTACAGGCCCTCACATGTTCCAGCTCATCTCTGAGCACATGTTCTATGATTCCCCCTCCTTCCCTATCCCTGCTCTGCTTCAGCCATGCCTGAAGACTTGTCAGATGTCAGCCTCAGGGTCTTGACACTTTCTGGTCCCCTGGTGCTTGTGCCACCAAATGTCTGCATGGCTTCTCATTTCCTTTAGCTGTCTGCTGAAAGCCTCAAAGAGATCTGCTGCCTTCCTCCCTAGCCCTCCAACCTCTTTCTGTCACTCCAGCACCTTGTTCTCCTTCATTATTTTTGTAGCACTTTTCCTGCCTGGTGATGTTTATTTATCTCTCCACCTCACCTTCCTCAGGTTACTCTCCCCCTGAGAATTCTCATTTGGAGTACAGTGTAGGCCAGGAGTTACTCTGGGCTCAGAAGGGTTCCAGGTGAGGCCAGGTGCAGTGGTTTACACCTGTAATCCTAGCACTCTGGGAGGCTGAGGTGGGTGAATTGCCTGAACTCATGAGTTCAAGATCAGCCTAAGCCAGAGCTAAAGCGAGACCTGGTTTCTAAAAAAACAGCCAGGTATTGTGGCAGGCACCTGTAGTTCCAGCTATCTGGGAGGCTGAGGCAAGAGAATCGCTTAAGCCCAAGAGTTTGAGGTTGCTGTAAGCTGCGACACACTCTACCGAGGGTGACAAAGTGAAACTACGTCTCAAAAAAAAAAAAAAAAAAGGAGGATTCTAGGTGGAAAGGACTTAGAGATTATTCTGCCAATTCTTCCGTCTTACAGAAAGAGATTCTGAATGTAGACATGAAGGAGCTGGTCTACATGAGAAAGGGATCAGCAGAAGTACAGAAACCGAGCAGGGCTGTAGAACATGGAAAGGGGGGTTGTAGGATTCCAAAAGAGCATCTACAGGGTTCACCCAGTGTGTGTGTTGGGACTGGGTATGGAATAATGGAATGGGGAGAGGGAGTGTCTGTGGCTTTAAACTCCATAAACCCTAGTACATTCTGTGCCTCTAGCTTCCTGATGGTCCCATGCCTGGGATGCCTGAATGCATCAATGCCACGACCACATATAAGGGATGTGGCTGAAAGGCCCTCCGCATCCCTACTCCCTCCCTGCCTGGGATGTGTACAGGTGAGCCCAACATCTGGGCAGCCCCTTGTAGAAGCATGACAGCTGTGCTGTGGCCCCACAGGAATGAGAGGCCTTCTTGTGAGAAAGGGAGGGCAGAAACAGGGTTACAGAGGGAATGGCTTGGAAAAAAGGGCAAAAAGTATTTTCTGTCTTCTCAACTTTTGGGGAACTGAAACCCACATCCCTACCTTAGGCCAATCATCAGGAGAAGTAGGGAATGTCTCTTGTTCTTTGCCACAGGAGATAGCTAAAGATGGGACAGGCAGGGTGGCGCCTGTGGCTCAGTGGGTAGGGCGCCAGGGTGGCAGGTTCAAACCCAGCCCTGGCCAAACTGCAACAACAAAAAAAAATAGCCAGGCGTTGTGGTGGGCGCTTGTAGTCCCAGCTACTTGGAACGCTGAGGCAAGAGAATCGCCTAAGCCCAGGAGTTGGAGGTTGCTGTGAGCTGTGATGTCACAGCACTCTCCAAGGGCGATGAAGTCAGACTCTGTCTCAAAAAAAAGATGGGATGGGCAGACATCATGAGATCCTCTTAGCTAAAGATGGGATTAATCCAGGTAGAGGTCAGAAGACTGTCTTAGCCAAAGATGGGATAAATCTGGGAACAGCCCACAAGATTGTCTTGGCCCATGATGGGATTATGGAATCAGAACCTTTTTTTCCTTGAGACAGAGCCTCAAGCTGTCACCCTGGGTAAAGTGCAGTGGCATCACCACTCACAGCAACCTCTAATTCCTGGGCTTAAGTGATTCTCTTGCTTCAGCCTCCCGAGCAGCTGGGACTACAGGCACCTGCCACAGTGCCTGGCTATTTTTTGGTTGTAGTTGTCATCGCTGTTTGGCAGGCCCAGGCTGGATTCGAACCTGCCAGTTCTGGTGTATGTGGCTGGCGCCTTAGCCGCTTGAGCTATAGGCGCTGAGCCAGGCATCAGAACTTTTATAGTTTTTGGCTAGGGCCAGGTTTGAACCCACCACCTCCAGTATATGAGTGCCTTACTCATTTGAGCCACAGGTGCCACCAGGGATCAGAACTTTTATTTTATTTTATTTTATTTTATTTTGAGACAGAGCCTCAAGCTATCCCCCTGGGTAGAGTGCCATGGCATCCCAGCACATAGCAACCTCCAACTCCTGGGCTCATGTGAGTCTCCTGCCTCCGCCTCCCAAGTAGCTGGGACCACAGGCGCCCGCCACAACGCCCGGCCATTTTTTGGTTGCAGCCATCATTGTTGTTTGGTGGGCCCGGGCTGGGGATTCGAACCCGCCACCTTAGGTGTACGTGGCTGGGGCCTTAGCCGATTGAGCCACAGGCGCCGAGCCGGCTGCCTATCACCTTACCAGCTCCCTATCTCCATGAGGGGGGCCCTAGACAGCTGCAATGGTGTCCCTATCAGGCTCACATACACAATGCCAGGGGACAAGGCAAGGAGCTGGGCCCCATAAGCCCCCAGGCTGAGCACCCACTTGCTCCTGCCCACTCCCCAGAGCCACTGCCAGGGCAGTCAGAGCGGCTCTTCCCTAAACACAGTTGGGACAAGTGGAAGGCAGGCAGGAATCCACCTCACCTCTTCACCTGCATCCTACCTCTGCCTCTGCAGTGACAACGAGGAGAAGGCCTTTGGCAGTAGCCAGCCATCTCTCAATGGAGACATCAAACCCCTGGGTAGTGATGACAGCCTGGCTGATTACGGGGGAAGCGTGGATGTGCAGTTCAACGAGGATGGCTCCTTCATTGGCCAATACAGTGGCAAGAAGGAGAAGGAGGCAGCAGGGGGCAACGACAGCTCAGGGGCCACCTCTCCCATCAACCCTGCCGTGGCCCTAGAATAGTGGGGTCCAGCCAGGCGAGGTGGGGCCCATGCTGTGTCCCTAACCTGGGGATCAAGGCCCTCCCTCTCTCCAGCAGGCCTTTGGGAAGCCTGACTTGGGGCAGAGGAGGGGCCCCTTCTTACCACCTGGTCCCTACTTTATTGCCAAAACCCAGCTGCACCCCTTCCTGGGCACATGCTACTTTGCTCCAGCTCAGGGGCAGGTCACCTACATGTCAGGGGCCTCTAGATGCTGCCCTGCCAGTCTATTTGGGCAGAGAAGCTGTAGTTTGGGGGAGTGAAAGTGAGGTTGCCCTGACTAGATCTCCGAGATGGTGTCCTTCTTGATTTCTGCCTGGGGCAGACATGGCAGGGTCTCCCTTGGACTAAAGTTGGCACATCCCCCACCCCAGCCACTCCCTGGCCAGCCCAGCTGGGACTGTGGACAGAACTCAGTGTCTTTACCATCTGCTCCCTTTTCTCTGCCATCTCTGCTCCAACCAGGATAAGGGCTGGGCTGAACAAGCTGGCTGCAGGTGCTGGGGAGGCCATCTGGAGAAGCCAGAGTCCCTGCCCCCAAATCACACTAAGTCAGCACCCCTCCTCCTGCCGCTCACCCCACCCCGTGGCTGACTTTCAGGAGCTTCACACGCTGCCTTTGGTATCCACCAGACAACATCCAAGTGGCCTCTGTCACTGCTGGGGTGCAGGGTGGGCACCCCTCCTATTGCCCACCAGCCAGCCCCTCCCAGCTGCCACCCCCAACCCCTTAGCAGCGCTGCCCGCCCTGCTGTGTTGTCTGAACAGTTTTCTTCCTCAGCCTCCTCCCAAACCCCACCTTGGGAATGTAAATACACCGTGACTTTGAGAGTTTGTACCCTTGCCCTTACCCCATATGCCATTAGCGTGTAGGCAGATGTCCGAGTCTCTAGGTGATTTCTAGGTTTTATAGCAATTAGCTTTGATGAACCCATCCCAGGAAAAATAAAAACAGACAAAAAAAAGGAAACCTTGGTTCCCCCAGCACTGCTGTACTCTGCCCAGCAGTTTGGGCTCCCCATATGCCTTTGCTTGGTCTGTCAATGAGCCCTCTTCAAAAAACAAAAAAATATATATATATATGTACATAAATATCAGAATTATAACAGGTAAATAAAACCTGGAAAGGAAGGTGGCCTTCCTTCATTTTGCTGTGCACTATGTCCACTGTCCCTACCCCACACTGCAAGAGATTGCTAGGACCAGCAACAGCAGCCCTTCCATGCACAGAAGCCCCTGAGACTACCAGCCCCACAGCTCTGAGCCTCCCCTTGCCCTCCCAGAGGCCACACATCCAGCTACTCTGCAGGCCTTCCTGTGCTCACCTTGGGTGTTGCTGCCACACTGTTGGGCCTTGGGGTCTTTGTTCCTGCTGGCCCCTGGAGATCAAGCTTAGTCTCTTACCATGGTTGGGCCATTCATCTCCATGGGGTTACATATGGAAGTAGAGTGTGGCCAAGGCCCCAGAAGTCCCAGAGCTCCTGCCCTGCAGCCTACTGGCCAGTGCCCAGAAGCCTCTTCCCTGTCTAAGGGCACAGGCCCACCTGGAAGCATCTCCCTGGCCCCTGGCCTGGCAGAAGCAGCATGATCTGCCCTAGAGGAGTGGTCTTCCCTGGGGTGCTGTACCTTCTAAATCCTTACGGAGCACTTTAAACGAATGACCACAAACCTTGCATGGCCTAGGGATGGCCAGCCTTCCTTGGGAGTTTCTAGAGTTCCCTCCAATGTCTCACACCTCCCCAAAGCCCCATCCCCAGCACTGCCAGCTAAGGACTTTGTTTCTCCTGTAACTGAGCAAGCAGAGAGTGGCAGAGGAGAACTTCCTTCCTCCACAGTCAGGTCTGCACCCTTGCCCCCGTGGGTGAGTCCCTCCACCCAGGCCCCTGGCCCCTGCCCCTAACACCTACCTAAGCACTTCTCTCCTGCCCCATCTCACCTTTTTTCTGTCACTCTAATTTGTTTCTGTTGATTCACTGCCCATATACAAACATGCTGCACTAGCCCCTGCCACTCAGGCTGCTAACTCCAAATGCCTCTCCTGTTCTTGCCCTTGTTCTCCGTTCCTCTCTACAGCAAACCCCTCTGACTACACTCACCAACCACTTGAGCCTCACCTGTAATAGTGTCTGCCCGTTGGCCTCCAATGTCTATTTTCCTGTTCTTCCATAATACTAGACTTTGGGCTTGGGGATGTGGCAGCTCAGCTGAAGATTCATTTCCCAGCCTTCTTTGCATCCATGTGGAGCATTGCACCTAAGTTCTGGCTGGTGGAATGTGGGTATGTGTGCACCTGCTGGGCTGGTCTTTCTCTGTCTCCTTGCCAGCTGAAGACAAATGTAATCTGCGCTCCTGGCTTGGAGGAGCTACCTGGGAACACTTAATGGAAGTTGGACATTGAGAATGGGGTCAGGATCTGGGCTGCTGCAGTAGCCCTAGGTTGCTTCTCTGGTCTCACTCCATCACCCTGGGTGCAGTGCTGTGGCATCATAGCTCACAGAAACCTCAAATTCCTGGGATCACTCAAGTGATCCTCTGCCTCCAGCCTCCCAGGTAGCTGGGATTACAAGCACCTGCTACAATGCCTGGCTAGTTTTTCTATTTTTAGTAGAGATAGGGTCTCGCTCTTGCTAGGGCTGGTCTTGAACTCTTGAGCTCCAGGGATCCTCCTGTCTTGGCCTCCCAGAGTGCTGGGATTAAAAGGGTGAGCTTCTCTGGGGTTTTTTTTTTTTAATTTATTTTTTTATTTTGCAGGTTTTTTTTTTTTTTTTTTTTTTTTTGGCCAGGGCTGGGTTTGAACCCACCACCTCTGGCATATGGGGCCAGCGCCCTATCCTTTTAAGCCACAGGTGCTGCCCGCTTCTCTGGGTTTTAAAAACTTAATGCACTTTGGTTTTCAGAGAAATTTTAAGTTTACAGAAAAATTAGCAGAAAGTAGAGCATTCCCAAGATACCCCACATGACCCCTGTTATTAATACCCGCATCTGCGTGGAAAGTTTATTACAGCTGATGAGACAATAGTTAGGCACCCACGTGACCCGAAGTCCACGGTCAACATTAGGGTTCACTCTGGTGTTGTGAGTTCTCTTGGTTTCGACAAATGTCTAACAACTTATCCACCATAACAGTATCATGTAGAGTAGTTTTGCTGTCCCAAATCCACCACAGAGATGGTGCACTAAACACGGGCCCTGCAGGCAGCTCTCCCATCAAACTGAGCATGTGAGCATCACTGTAGGCAGCTGCATGCCTCCACCCAACCTGCACACTGCCACAGAGCTGACCCTGCTTGCCATCTGTGGCCATAAAGGTGTTTCACCTGCTCCTTACATGTAAAGCAGGGGTCCTCAAACTTTTTAAACAGGGGGCCAGTTCACTGTCCCTCAGACCGTTGGAGGACCGGGCTGTGGGCCCCGGGACGAGTCGGCTGCTAAGCAGGACAGGCAGTGGCAGCAAAAACACCCTGTGGGCCAGATAAATGTCCTAGGCCGGCTGCATGTGACCCGCGGGCCATAGTTTGAGGACGCCTGAAAAGAGATGGAACCAAATTCCCTGGACAGACTTCTGTGCTGGTATCTTCCTCTCGTCATGTCTGTGAAGTGCTTCCATGTCTGCCCTCCTTTGCCGCCTTCACATTGCTGAGTAGCAGCTGCCATGCTTCACTTGCCCATCCTCCCATGGGTGGGCATGTGGGTTGTTTTCAGTTTTAGCCATGAAGGATGAAGTGGACCCATGTAGCCCTCTCTCTGGGATCCGTGCCTTAGGAGAGTTGCTGGAGTGTACAGTGGACGTCCCAGCCTGCTCTGCTGTCCTCTGCTTGGTGATGGTGGGCCGGGGATGTTTGTTCTTCAGCTCTGCTGGTAGGGGGGCTTGAGGGACACTGCAAAGCTGGAGGAGGCAAAAGGGGCTTACTCCTTCCTGTAAGCACCACTCTAACAGGCTTCCTCACCCTGGCAGCAGGTAGGTCATTTGTGCCATCAGCTGAAGCTGATTTTCAGACTTGCCAACACCTGCAAAGGCAACTTCATGGCACTCTGTACTCTGACACACTGATTCCAGGCACCTGGTGCCTCTGCACAGAGGTCTGAGCTGTAGGTGGTCCTCTGAGCTCAGAGACCCCAGCACCGCAGCTGTGAGGGGCCCCACCCTGGGTGCCTAAGTTTGAAGATTTCTAACTCTTTCCCTTTGTCCCCAGCCTTGGGGGCTGTGTTAGTTTGCTAGACCTACTGAACAAAGTTCCACAGAGTAGCTTCAACAACAGAAATAGACTCTCTTCCGGTTAAGGGAGGCAGAAGCCCCAGATCAGGGTGTCTGCAGGGTTGTGGCCCCTCTGCACACACTAGGGGGGATCTGTCACATGGCTGCTTCATGACTGGATCCAGATTGATAAAAACTTGGGACCTGAAGTGCCATCAGAGACTACATCCTGAAAGACAGGGTTTGGGGATTGATTTGCTTTTATGCTTGGGCTTGAAAGCATTGGTAAGTTTCAGGGTCTCTCCCCTCCCAATCATGGCCTGACATTTCATATGAGACACATGATGAGGCTGGGAATTCAGCTGATGTTGTGATTTTTGAACTCAAACAATCTCGGTATTTGATTTCAGCACTGTCAGCCTTGAAAGTACAAGAAGAACATTTTTAGGACTGTCCTGGAAGCCCTCCTCATGTCTTACAAGAGGATACTCATTCTCCTCAAGGCCTGTGAGACCCACAGCAAGGGTCCAATCTCAGCACATGCCAGGGGGCAGGGACACAGGAGAAAATAACATATATACCAAAAAAAAAAACACCAGCAAAAACCCCACAAATGGCTGGGTGCAGTGGCTTGCACCTGTAATCCTAGCACTCTGGAAGGCTGAGGTGGGCAGATTGCTTGAGTTAGGAATTTGAGACCAGCCTAAACAACAGTGAGACCCCATCTCTACTAAAAACAGAAAAACTAGCTGGGCATTGTGATGGGTGCCTGTAACCCGAGCTACTCAGGAGGCTGAACCAAGAGGATTGCTCAAATCCAGGAGTTTGAGGTTGCTGTTGAGCCATGATGCCACCGAGCTGACAGGATGAAACTTTGTCTCAAAAGAAAGGAAAGAAGGGGGGAAAGGACAAAATTTAGGGGCATCAGACCTCAGAAGCTTCTGGAAGTTTAGTGCTCCTGAAGCACCTCACACCACTGGCCTCTAAAAACAATGATGGAGTTCTTTGGATTTTGGAATACACATCACACATGTGGTGCTATGTAGTATCAAGTATTGGTGCTATCAAGCTATCAAGTATTTACTGCATACTTGATAAGGCTGCCACTTTTGCATGGGGACCAGAGCCCTATGACCCAGCAGGCCTGATCCCACATAAAGTGTATGGCAAGGCTCAGCGCCTGTGGCTCAATCGGCTAAGGCGCCAGCCACGTACACCTAAGGAGGCAGGTTTGAATCCCCAGCCCGGGCCCGCCAAACAACAATGATGGCTGCAACCAAAAAATGGCCGGGCGTTTTGGCGGGCGCCTGTGGTCCCAGCTACTTGGGAGGCAGAGGCAGGAGACTGGCTTGAGCCCAGGAGTTGGAGGTTGCTATGAGCTGTGATGCCATGGCACCTCTACCCAGGGGGAAAGCTTGAGGCTCCGTCTCAAAAAAAAAAAAAAGAGATTATGGCTCAGTAGGTATGGCTGAGGAATCTGCATTTTTAATAAGCTCCCCAAGTAATTCTATGCTCAATAAAGTTAGAAAACTACCAAACGGGCCAGGGATGTGGTGGCTCATACCTGTAATCCTAGTACTCTGGGAAGCCGAGGCAGGTAGATTGCTTGAGCTCAGGAGTTCAAGACCAGCCTGAGGAAGAGTGAGACCCATCTCTACTAAAAGTTTTTTAAAAAAAAACTAGCTGGGTGTGTGGTGGGCCCCTGTAATTCCAGCCACTTGGGAAGCTGAGGGAAGAGGTGAACTTGAACCCAAGAGTTTAAGGTTGCTGTGATAGAGTGAAACTCAAAAAAAAAGGTCAGGAAACCACCCAGTCTAAGGGTTAAACTCCATGCACTAGAGGTAGGCACTTTTCAACCTTGGTGGCCTGTAATGTAATTTCCTGTCTTCTAAGCATTTGGTCCCCATCCTCCTTGTCACTGAAAGCCTACTGTGTGCCTCACTTCTGCCACTGTAGGAAACCAGTGCTCAGTCAGGACTCAGGGAAAGAGCCGAAGACTAAGAGGAGTACCACGGTCTTTGTCCTCAGCAAGAAAGCAGGGAAGTGGCTCGGTGCCCACGGCACAGAGGTTATAGTGCCAGCCACATACACCTCGGGTGGCAGGTTTAAACCTGGCCCGAGCCTGCCAAACAACAATGACAACTGTAATCAAAAAATAGGTGGGCACCTGTGGTCCCGGCTGCTTGGGAGGCTGAGGCAAGAGAATAGCTTAAGTCCAAGAGTTTGAGGTTGCTGTGGGCTGTGACTCCACGGCACTCTACCCAGGCAACATAGTGAGACTCTGTCTCAAAAAAAAAGAAAAGAAAAAAAGTGGGGAGAGTGGGGAAGAGGATGAGATGGGCAGTGGGCTGAGAAAGGGTGAGACATGGTAGGAAGGGGCTGAATGGGCAAAGAAGAGGTGCACTTGGACCTTGGCTGTCACTGGGGGCCCTGCTGGTCCCGCGCCCTCCCACTGCCCTGCCCACCCATCCACCCATAGGGAAAGGAAGAAACACCGCTAGGCAGACACCTCTTTGGTTTGATCACAAAGAGGCCCACTAGGCCACCAGGAAGAAGGTGCTGTTGAGGCTTAGTAGGACTAATGTCAGAGGATGAGGAGCAACACTTACGGCCTTTGGACGTTCTAACATACTCCACAGAGCTAGTGGCTCTGGACTGATGCTATGGAGACCCCTGTCCTTGGACCTGCAGCCATGTCTTTAATGGCTTCCCTTGCCTGAGGTGAGCAGGCTCAGTGTTTAATGACAGCTAGTGCAGCCACCACTTATTATGCCAGGCCCTGAGAAAAACACTTCACACGCCTCATTTAATCTCTGTGCCAACCCTACCACTAAACCCCTTTTGCAGATGGGAAAACTGAGGTTGTAATACACTATATAACTTGTACAAGGTCACCTGCTTCTTTCCACTGCTGAGTGCTTTACCTCTTCCTCAGATGGCCATCTCTGTCCCTGTCACTCTCCTCTTCATCTTCTCCCATGTGCCCCTGCCTCTCTTACAGCAAGGGGCCTGGAACTCAACCCAGCTAGGTATTCCAGGGGTTCTTCCTGGTTTGGGACACTTCCCTTCTTCTTCTTCCCTTTTTTTTTCTTTTTCTTTCTTTCTTTTTTTTTTTTTTTGAGAAAGAGTCTTATTCTGTTACTCTGGGTAGAGTACCATGGTGGTGTCATAGCTCACCACAACCTCAAACTCTTGGGCTCAAATGCTCCCCTTAACTTAGCGTCCCAAGTAGCTGGGACTACAGGCCCTATCCACATCCACAACACCCAGCTAGTTTTTCTACTTTTAGTAGAGACAGGTTCTTGCTCTTGCTCAGGCTGGTCTTAAACCCTTGAGCTCAGGCGATCCACTGGCCTCTGCCTCCCAGAGTGCTAGGATTAGAGGAGTGAGCCACCAAGTCCAGCCTGGGACACTTCCCTTCTGCTGATGCTTTTTTTTTTTTTTGAGACAGAGTCTCACTATGTCACTCTCAGTAGAGTACCATGGCATCACAGCTCATAAGACCACAAACTCTTGGGCTTAAGCAATTCACTTGCCTCAGCCTCCCAAGTAGCTGGGACTGTAGGCACCCACCACTGTGGCGCCACACCTGCTATTTTTTGTTGCAGTTGTCATTGTTGTTTTAGCAGGCCTGGGCCAGTTTCAAACCCACCAGCCCTGGTGTATGTGGCCAACGCCCTAACCACTGAGATACAGGCACTGAACCTGTTGATGCATTCTTGCAGTGGACTTTTCTGGAAGCCACACCACATTGGTGACTCAACCTGAGCTTGCTATCAGGGGAAGTAATTGACGCAAGAGTTAGTTTTATACAATGGGAATTCTATACACAAGTACAGGAATTTAGATGCATTAAATTCAATACTGATTATTTTCATCCACATGCTTCTTGGCTCTGTCTGAGGCAAGGCTCTGTCTGCCACATCCCCTCCAGACAGACAGTCACATACACATGTAAGACAGGTGTATATCTTGGACAGTTACTCAAGAGGGACCTTCTTTTTTTTAAGAGACAGAGTCTCAGTTATCTATCACCCTTGGTAGAGTGCCATGGAGTGACAGCTCAAAGCAACCTCCAACTCCTGGGCTTAGGCAATTCTCTTGCCTCAGCCTCCCGAGTAGCTGTAGCTGAGATTATGGGCGCCTGCCACAATGCCCAGCTATTTTTGTTGCAGTTTGGCCAGGTTCGAACCCGCCACCCTCAGTACATGGAGCCGATGCCCAACCCACTGAGCCACAGGCACTGCCCAAGAGGGACCTTCTATTTTCCACTGATCTTCAAAATGGGGAAACAGGAGTTGTATATATGCTTCTTCTAGGGTTTGCCTGGTTACATCACATACTCAGGCAAAATTGCTGAGTATTGGTACCAAGAATGCAGGCTCTAATTCAGAGACAGCTTGAGCACTTAGGAAATTAATTTAGCCTCTGTGTTTCAGTGTTCTCAGTCAAACTGGGTTGACTGTATTTACCTTACCGGTTATTTTGAGGACTAAATGTGGTAGTAACTGGGCATTAAATCCTTCCTTCTCCTCCCTGTCTCTTCTGACTTCTTTGGATCTCCCAATCCTGCTTTCCTGCTCTGACACCCTCCCACATCTGCCTGGTCACACATGACCTTAGGAGAACACAGAATTTCTGTGATGAAAGGGCTTCAGATGCATTCTAATCCAGCCCCTTTGTTGTACAGATGAAAAACCACAGTCCCCCCTGCCATCCCTCTGTTGCTTCATTTTGTTCCAAAGTCTTTGGATTTCCAGCACTCCAGTTACCACCTTTTCTCTCTCCAACTCACACAGCAATCAGATCAGGCTGCTTTTTCCCCAGTGCAATCAGTGAGCTCCCAGGCTCCAGCTTGCCAGATTTATGGCTCTCTGCCGACTTGTGGGGTCTTTAGGGGTCTATGCAGCTCAGGAGTTATGGGCCAGCTGAGACAGGACTTCCAGTGCACTTGGCCCAACTTGCCAGTCACCTCCTGGGACTGGTTGCATAGGAAAAAGAAAATAAAATACTAGGGCCAATGTGCTGACCACATTTTTATGCTCGTCATTGAAATCCAAAATTTTTCTCATGGGGCATACTGCAAGCTATTCAGAAGACAAAGGCAGAGACCATTCTGGAACCAGCCAGGGAAGGAGGACTATAGGGAGGAGGACCCAGCCTGTCTGAGTAGTTTGGTGTTCCTGCTCAGAAGAGGCCGTGCCTGTGTGCCCCAGGGCATTGTAATGACAGAGGGTGGCCGAGTGGAAGCTCTAACTTCTCTGAATTTTCCAGTAATCACTCCAAACCAAGGTTAATAATTATATAATTAGTTTTAAGACAATTCTCCTCCTTCAAACCTTTCGCCCTTCTAATACAGAAATTCTGGGGCCAGCCCTCTGCCAGATGGGAATGAGCAGGTAGGTTATCTACCCTATTTGAGGCAGTTTTGCAATGGTGGGAAGGGGTGTCGTGTAGCTAGCTTTCTTTCCAAGTAAGAAAAAGTACAATAATTATTTTTTAAGATAAAAGACATTCCAGTGCTAAGGGTTGGGGGGGGAATAGAAAGAATAGACAAAATGTCAGACCAAAGGACATTTTAAATTGAATTAATTTGGCTTTATTAAAATGCCACTAGATTGTCTTTTTTTTTTTTTTTTTTGAGACAGTCTCACTTTGTTGCCCCAGGCTAGAGTGCCATGGTGTCATCATGGCTCATGGCAACTTCAAACTCCTAGGCTCAAGTGATTCTCCTGCTTCAGCCTCCCAAGTAGTTGGGACTATAGTCATCCGCCACAACATGTAGCTAGTTTTTCTGTTTTTAGTAAAGATGTGTTCTCACTCTTGCTTAGACTGGTCTTAAACTCCTGAGTTCAAGCAATCGACCCACCGTTGTCTACCAGAGTGCTAAGCTTACAGGTGTGAGCCACTGAGGCTGGCCATGCATGCATATCTTTTTTTCTTAAAGACAGAGCCTCAAGCTGTTGCCCTGGGTAAAGTGCGGTGGTATCACAGCTCACAGCAACCTCCAATTCCTGGGCTCAAGCAATTCTCTTGCCTCTGCCTCCCAAGTAGCTGGGACTACAGGAGCCACCACAACGCCTGTCTATTTATTATTATTATTTTTTTTTTTTGAGATGGAGCCTCAAGCTATCCCTCTGGGTAGAGTGCCATGGCATCATAGCTCATAGCAACCTCCAACTCCTGGGCTCAAGTGAGTCTCCTGCCTCCGCCTCCCAAGTAGCTGGGACCAAAGGCACCTGCCACAATGCCCGGCCATTTTTTGGTTGCAGCCATCATTGTTTGGCGGTTCTGGGCTGGGGATTCGAACCCGCCACCTTAGGTGTACGTGGCTGGCACCTTAGCCAATTGAGCCACAGGTGCCGAGCCCTGTCTATTTTTTTATTGCAGCCATTGTTGTTGTTTGGCAGGCTCTGGCTAGATTTGAACTCGCCAGCTCAGGTGTATGTGGCTGGTGCCTTAGCAGCTTGAGCCACAGGCGCTGGGCCCATATATGTATATCTTAATGAACAATAATGTTATTATGAATATAAATACTTATGTACTCATCTACAAAGATCTCTGCATATTATTTTGGTTTTTTGTGGCTGCTGTAAGAAGATGCCACAATTTAGTGGCTTAAAGCAACAGAAATGTTTTCTGTCACAGTCCTAGAGGCCACAAATCCTAAAACAGCATCACTGGGCTGAAATCAGGGTATTGCTCCCTCTGGAGGCTCCAGAAGAGGAGCCCTCCTGCCTCTCCCCATGTCTGTGACTCCTTGGCCAAGGCTGTATGGCTCCAATCTGTCTTCCTGGGTGTTAATTCTTCCTCTGTCTCTTATAAAGACATGTGTGGCATTCAGGACATATCTTAATAATCCACGATAATCTCTACATCTCAAATACTTCATTTTAAGCACACCTGCAGATAATCTTTTATTTATTTATTTGAGATAGAGTCTCACTTTGTTGTCCTGGGTAGAGTGCCATGGCATCATCATAGCTCACAGCAACTTCAAACTCTTGGGCTCAGGTAATTCTCCTGCTCAGCCTCCTGAGTAGCTAGGACAACACGTACTCACCACCATGTCCAGCTAATTCTCCTATTTTTAGTAGAGATGGGGTCTCACTCTTGTTCAAGCTGGTCTTGAATTCCTGAGCTCAAGGGCTCCACCTGCGTTGGCCTCCCAGAGCGGTGCGATTACAGGTGTGAGTCACTGCACCTGGCCCAGACAGTTTTTTCCAAAATAAGCTGATAGTATAATAAAGGTTCTAGAGGCCAGGCATCGTGGCTCATGCCTGTAACCCCAGAATTTTAGGAGGCTGAGACAAGAGGATCATTTGAGGCCAGGAGGGGCCACCCAAATACTCCAGGTTGATCTCCCTATCTCAAGGCCCTCCATGAGGCTGTTACTCGGGTGACAAGACATGCCTTTCCCTGTGACAGGTCATTCTCCTGTCCCAGGAGTAACCACTATCTCCAACTCTTTGTAAACTGCAGCCTCAGTTTCTTTACATGGATGGATTCTCAAACAATAGCTTCTGGAGTTTTGTCTTCCCATGCCTACTCTCTTTTCTTCCCTTCCTAAAGACACTTGTCACTGGGTTTAGGTCCCACCCTAATCCAGGATGATCTTGAAAGCCTCGATTACACCTCCAAAGATTTTGGCTGTTATCCTAGCACTCTGGGAGACCAAGGTGGCTAGATCGCTCGAGCTTAGGAGTTCAAGACCAGTCTGAGCTAGAGCAAGACCTTGTCTCTATTAAAAATAGAAAAATTAGCTGGGCATGGTGGTGGGTGCCTGTAGTCCCAGCTACTCAGGAGGCTGAAGTAGCAGGATTGCTCAAGCCCAAGAGTTTGAGGTTGCTGTGAGCAATGACACCAGGGCACTCTACCCCAGGGCAGAAGAGTGAGACTCCGTCCCAGCTGCTCCCCCCCAAAACCAAAAACCGAAACAACTGCAAAGATTCAAATAAGGTCATATTCACAGGGCCTAGGTGGACACATCCACCTTGGGAGCCACTGTCCAGTCCACTTCCAGGGGCAGTTTTGAACTTCCCAGCTGGGACACAAGGGACTGGCAAGTGGCACCCTAACACCAGCCCCCTGACAGCCTAGGGAAGACGCTAAATGAAAATGAACTGAGGCTCGGCGCCTGTGGCTCAAGTGGCTAAGGTGCCAGCCACGTACACCTAAGGTGGCGGGTTCAAATCCAGCCCTGGCCACCAAACAACAATGACGGCTGCAACCAAACAATAGCCAGGCGTTGTGCAGGTGCCTGTGGTCCCAGCTACTTGGACCCAGGAGTTGGAGGTTGCTATGAGCTGTGATGGCACCGCACTCTACCCAGGGGGACAGTTTGAGGCTCTGTCTCAAAAAAAAGAAAGAAAAAAAATGAACTGAAGTCTGGGAAGTCTGGGTGTGGGGGCTCATGCCTGTAATCCCAGCACTCTGGGAGGCTGAGGTGGGTGGATTGTCTGAGTTCACAGGTTTGAGACCAGCCTGAGCCAGAGCGAGACCCCGCTTCTAAAAATAGCCAGGCGTTGTGGCAGGCACCTGTAGTCCCAGCTACTTGGGAGGCTGAGGCAAGAGGATGGCTTGAACCCAAGAGTTGGAGGTTGCTATAAGCTGTGATACCAGCGCACTCTACTGAGGGCGACTGAGTGAGACTCCGTTTAAAAGAAAAAAAAAGTGGGCGGCGCCTATAGCTCAAAAGAGTAGGGCGCCGGCCCCGTATACCGGAGGTAGCGGTTCAAACCTGGCCCTGGCCAAAAATTGCAAAAAAAATAAAATAAAATAAATGAACTGAAGGGGCCGCACAGGTGGCACTAAGAGACCGGGAGAAAGGCCCACACCGCGCCTCCTTCCCTGCGGTGGCACGACAGGTCTCCGCGCGTGCACGTGGCTGCAGGGACCCGAGTGGGCGGCCGCAGTCCGCGCCCCAGCTTGGTCCCCGCGCTGGGACTGGATCCTGGCCCCGTCCCATAGTCGCCGCTGGGTTGCCTGAGCAGGAGGGTAATCTATCCAACGTCCTCTCGGTAACCTCGGGGAGAAGCCAGTCTCTTTACCTCAGGTGAGACCCACTTGCCTCTTACAGCGGTCCACAACCTTTGTGGCACCAGGACCGGTTTCAGGGAAGACAATTTTTCCACGGAGCAGCGTGGGTCCGTTATGTGTCTGCGAGCCCCTGGTTTCCGCACTCCCTGCGCGGACGGACCTCCCTGTTGGTGACATTCCGCACTTGCGGCGTTCCCAGCGCGCGCGGCCCCCCTCGGCGCCCCAGCCGGTCACCAGGCCTTAGATTCTGATAAGGGGCCGCAGTTTACAGCAGGGCTTGCGCTCCGGGGAGAGCGTAATGCCGCCGTTGTGTCCGTGCCGGGGATCCCGTGGGCTGTGTCCTGTTAGTGCTCCCGTGTGGTCACGGTTCGGGGCCTGCCTGCGCTTCCGGGGCTCCGCAAACCCGGATTCAGGTCAGCCTGCTTCACCACACGTGCCTATCCGACCACCCGCGGTTGAGGCCAGGCCAGCAGGTCTCCGGTCTCCGTCCCCTGCGGCCTGGCCCGCCCACTCGGCGCTCCCTCCTCGCCCTGCCTCGGTTGGATGCACTCGGCACTCTGCGGCCTCCCTGGCAGCTCGCGCGAGCACGCACGCACGCACGCACGCACGCACACAAGGAGCACTTCCGGCCGCGGCGGCCTCTGCGCCGGCCTGACGAGTGCCGAGCACCCGGCCACCCCGAGCGGCATGCGGCGCTGAGGATCGCTGACACCTCGGCGGCGCCATGAACCTCCTACCGTGCAACCCGCACGGCAACGGGCTGCTCTACGCCGGCTTCAACCAGGACCACGGTGAGGCGGGCCCCGCCCTACGCCCCACCCGCCCGGCCTCCCCTCCCAGGGACCCCCCGCCGGTCCTTCTGCCCGGGGACTCCCTTCCGGCCTCCTTCCTCGGGAACCCCCTCCCGGGCTCCCTACCCGGGGACCCAACCCCGGCCTCCCTTCTCGAGGACCCTACCTGGGCATCCCCATACCGGCCTCCCTACCCGGGGACCTACCCTCAGCCTCCCTACTCGGGGACCCTCCTGGTCTCCCTACCCAGAAACCCAGCTCCCAGCCTCCATACCTGGGCACCCCCTCATCTCTGCCTCCTTACCTGGAGACCCTCACTCTGGCTGGGCCTTACCTCCCCAAAGCCTCCTCCCTTCCCATCTCCACTCCCAGGGATCTAGAGAACCCCCCCCTAGTCTTTCGTAACACTGGGGACTGCGGCCACGCGCCCTCTGGCAGTCCCTGACGGAGATTGGCCGGAGACCGGTCAGAGTTGGGCCTCGCTTTAGCCAGTCGCTCTCACCCCCTCCTGTCACACTCATTCTGGGTCCCTGCCGGCTCCTAGCCGGTTTGGCTGGAGTTTTTTCCCCATGGCAGGATATACCATGTGCCTCAAAACCCTGATTTTTCTTGTATTCTTTTTAGGTTCTTAAGCAAATAAGGTCCCCTGCAGTCCCCAGGTTACCAAGATAGGGTTTATTCATAGGTTGAATTTGTGCATTTACCTATTACCCGTAACGGCCTCGTTCCTAAGTTCGAGTTGTCAGCCGGATGTTTGCAACTCTTGGTCTGCCTGTTGAGTTGAAAATCGGTTGAGTTCTTTTCAGCCACAGAACCACACTTTATTGAGGATTGTTGAAGGCCATGAGACCTAGGCTGGGTATAGTAATAGTTCTTACCTTTTTTGTTGGTTCAGTCAGAAAATGTCACCCATCCCACACTTCTCCCAGGGTTCTATTTGTTTGGTGAAATAGAAGGCCTTTTAAAGTTATACCTTTGAGGGAAATCTCATTTCTTGTTGCATTTTGGAATCCAGCTGTAAGTCATTGGATGATTTAAACCCCTGGGAGAGAGTGATCTTTTTTACACAGGGTGTACTTAAAGAGCTGCTCCTTGAGTGCCCTAGGATGGAGATGTGAGTGACCAGATGCCTGCTGGAGGTTGGGCTGGGAGGGTCTCCTGAGTCCCTTCTTGTTGGGCAAGGAAATAGGATTTGGACAGATACCTCTCCACTTGAGATTTTAAGCATCTGTTACTAAATTTCATAATTAGAAAGAATAATAGCTGTTACTTAGGGAAAGATTTCTAAGAATTTGTACCTGTTGCCTCTGGAAGTTTTGTTCTTGAACAGAATCAAAGCAGGTGATATTATTATTATTATTTTTTTTTGAGATGGAGCCTCAAGCTATCCCCCTGGGTAGAGTGCCATGGCATCACGGCTCATAGCAACCTCCAACTCCTGGGCTCAAGCGAGTCTCCTGCCTCCACCTCCCAAGAAGCTGGGACCACAGGCGCCCGCACAATGCCCGGCCATTTTTTGGTTGCAGCCATCATTGTTGTTTGGCGGGCCCAGGCTGGGGATTCGAACCCGCCACCTTAGGTGTACATGGCTGGCACCTTAGCCAATTGAGCCACAGGCACCGAGCCAAAGCAAGTGATATTATGATCCCATATTTTTGGAGGTAATTTTAAATAGATAATGCAATGATTGCCTGTCTCTAATTTGACAAGTTTTTACTTTGCCTTCTTGGGGTTTGAAGGATACATTGAATATAATAAAAATCTCTACCTTGTATTGCTAGTGTTTCAGGAGGAGTACTAAAAGTTGTCTAAGAAAAAGTTAGAGGTAGAAGTTTTTTATTAAATTGCAGAAGGGCTCTGGGACACCAAGGAGGGAGGATCAATTGAGCTCAGGTGTTTGAGCCATTTAACTAAGAGTGAAACCTTGTCTGTATTAAAAATAGAAAAATTAGCCAGGTGCAGTAACATTCTCTTGTGGTTCCAGCTACTCAGGAGGCTGAGGCAGGAGGCTTGCTGGAGCCTAAAAGTTTGAGGTTATAGTGAGCTATGATGATGCCATGGTACTCTAGTCAGGGTGACAGAGCAAGACTCTGTCTCCAAAAAGAAAAAAAGGAAAAGGGCAGGTGTACTTCTGGCCTTTAAAGCCACAGAATTAATGTCAAGTAGTACTGGCCATGGTGAAGGTTGAAGCTGACTGGGTCTCCATAGTGACCTGTAAGTGGTTTTGGTTTGGCCCTACTGTAGGGATCGTGAAGGAGCACGTTTATGGTCAGTGAGGTTTGTGTTTGGGGCTACTTGTTGGACATTGGGTAGTATTCGAACATTGCGAATTTGCATTAGCAGAGGAAGACCAGTAGCTTTTGGAATAGGTTCTGATAATAATATCTCCTTAAGAAATATACTTTTTCAGGCTGGGCACAGGTAGCTCCTCAGTGGTAAGGGCACTGGCCACATGCTCCAGGGTTGGTGGTTTTGAACCTGGCCTGGGCCTGCTAAACAAAAAAAAAGAGGCAGTGGTTGTGGCAGGCACCTGTAGTCACAGCTACTAGGGAGGCTGAGGCAAGAAAATTGCTTGAGGCCAAGAGTTTGAGGTTGCTGTGAGCTATGATGCCATGGCACTCTACCGAGAGTGACAAAGTGAGACTCTTGTTTCAATAAAAGAAAGAAAGAAAGAAATATACTTGCAGGGCCAGTTGTGGTGGCTCACACCTGTAATCCTAGCACTCTAGGAAGCCAAGGTGGGTGGATGCCTGAGGTTGCAGGTTCGAGACCAGCCTGAGCCAGAGTGAGACCTTGTCTCTAAAAATAGCTGGGCATTATGGCAAACGCCTGTAGTCTAGTCTACTCAGGAGGCTGAGGCAAGAGAATCTCTTGAGCCCAGGAGTTTGAGGTTGCTGTGAGGTATGACACCACAGCACTCTACCAAGGGTGACAAATAGAGACTCTTGTCTCCACCCAAAAAAAAATAAATAAATAAATAAAAATATATGTATATATACTTTCATATTTAAGCTTCTGGTTATGGTTAGGTTAATACCCTGTAATGTAAATGTGAGATTGTTGAGTTTTTTGCATTTTATTTTAACTTACACAGATTTTAAATTTTTACCCTGTTTTTAACACTCATCACAAATTCACAAAATCATTTTTAAAAGGATATTTGCCTGTAATTTTAAATTGTTTCCCCCATGGTCTTCCAAGACTCAAAAGTGTTGATATGTACATTTCTATAACATGCCCACCTATCCTATTTTCTTTTAATTCCTGTGGAAAGTGAGTATTTGAGTATATATCCCTCCTCCATGTACTGGCTTGAGCTGCTGAATTGCTTGGCCCTCTTCTATAGGTGTCATGTTTAGGGTAGGAGTATTTGTGGTTTACAGACTGAAGGTACCAAAAAAAAATGTATATACATTTTAAGGATGTTATTTATGTATTACTTTTTTTTTTGAGACAGAGCCTCAAGCTATCCCCCTGGGTAGAGTGCCTTGGCGTCACAGCTCACAGCAACCTCCAACTCCTAGGCTCAAGTGAGTCTCCTGTCTCAGCCTCCCAAGTAGCTGGGACCACAGGCATCCACCACAATGCCTGGCTATTTTTTGGTTGCAGCCGTCATTGTTGTTTTGGTGGCCCAGGCTGGATTCGAACCCGCCACCTTAGGTGTATGTGGCTGGCGCCTTAGCCACTTGAGCCACAGGCGCCGAGCCTATGTATTACTTTTCAAAGTTGAATTGAGTTACAGTAGCAATGTGTATGATGTTTACTCAAAAGATAGCTTTGATTAAATAAATGCTATCATCACTATGTGACAGGCAGGGCAATCAAAGAAAATGGCAGAAGCACAGTTGTCATTTGAGGAGTACAAGACCATTTTGAAGTGGTACTTGAAATTCAAGAATGTTGAAGAAGTAAGCAATGGCGGTGTGAGTATGCAGTGGAACCTCTAACACGCCTAACAATTACGTGCACTTGTGATAAGTTTGAGAGGCATATTCCTGTGTCTGGTGTGCACAAGGGAAGATCCAGATGCCTCCCACAGCAGCAAGTCCTGCTGCTTCTGCTGTGATGGTGGAACAGTCACCACGGAGTCTACCAAGCAATGTGCACAAGACAGGAGTCAGCAGAACAAGCATATGACACAGTTGTTAATCAGCAAAATGGAAAGTTTTATCCCAAGATTATTATGTGAGAGCTTACCTTGATGAGAATTTGCCAGGACATTGGATAGGACAAGAGGTGAGGTTGAGTTTCCCTCACGTTCTCCTGACTTAACACCCCTTGACTTATGACTGTGGGGGACCTTAAGGGACTTGATGTACCATAGAAGGCCGGCTACACTGGCAGTACCTTGGGAAGAAATTGAAATGGCAGGTGCAATGATACAGGTGGACACTTTGGTCAGCATTGCTTATACAGTAGTTTGTTGTAATCAGAAGTGTCTGGGCTCACGCCTATAATCCCAGCACTTGGGAGGCCCAGGAGGGTGGATTCCCTGAGCTCACAGGTTCAGACCAGCCTGAGCAAGAGCAAGATCTCATCTCCAAAAACAGCTGGGTGTTGTGGCAGGAGCTTGTAGTCTCAGTTTTTTTTTTGGCCAGGGCTGGGTTTGAACCTGCCACCTCTGGCATGTGGGGCCGGCACCCCAGTCCTTTGAGCCACAGGCACCACCCTGTAGTCTCAGCTTCTTGGGAGACTGGTGCTGACCCCTAGTGTGAGGGACGTGTTGGGTGTTGAGCCCAAGAGTTGAAGGTTGCTGTGAGCTGTGATGCCATAGCACTCTACCAAGGTGACTAAGTGAGACTCCGTGTCAAAAAAAAAAAAAAAAAAGAAGTGGTGTCTGGATGCTGATAGTGACCACTTTGAGTACCTCTTGTATTTGCAGAGTCAAACATGACTCGTGTTCATCTTTTGTATAGGTATATATTGAATACTACAATTTTAATTTCCTTTTTAAAATATCTTTTCCGGCTCAGTGCCTGTGGCTCAATCGGCTAAGGTGCCAGCCATGTACACCTAAGGTGGCGGGTTCAAATCCCCAGCCCGGGCCCGCCAAACAACAATGATGGCTGCAACCAAAAAATGGCTGGGCGTTGTGGCGGGCGCCTGTGGTCCAGCTACTTGGGAGGTGAAGGCAGGAGACTCGCTTGAGCCCAGGAGTTGGAGGTTGCTATGAGCTGTGATGCCATGGCACTCTACCCAGGGGGATAGCTTGAGGCTCCGTCTCAAAAAATAAAAAAATAAAAAAATAAAAAATAAAATATCTTTTCCTTTATTAAAATGTATATACCTTTTATTGGCACTGTCTGTATTTGGAAGAATACTCTTCCCTGTGATTCTTATGCCCTGTGGTCGGTCAGACTCCCTTGACAAAGGTCACCAGCCTGTGTGCTGAAGGTTTCTCTAGGAATGAAGTTTTATTCTGATAGCAAGGGTTATGATTCATCTCCTTAGAGTGTTTTCCAACATTTTGCAATACTTTTCTAACTTTTTATTGAAATATACTTTACATATAGAAAAGTGCTAATATCATAAACATTCAGCCTTTTTTTTTTTTTTTTTTTTTAAGACGGAGCCTCAAGCTATCCCCCTGGGTAGAGTGCCATGGCATCACAACTCATAGCAACCTCCAACTCCTGGGCTCATGCGAGTCTCCTGCCTCAGCCTCCCAAGTAGCTGGGACCACAGGCGCCCGCCACAACGCCTGGCCATTTTTTTTTTTTTTTTGGTTGCAGCCATCATTGTTGTTTTGGTGGGCCCGGGCTGGGGATTCGAACCTGCCACCTTAGGTGTACGTGGCTGGTGCCTTAGCCAATTGAGCCACAGGTGCCGAGCCCATTCAGCTTTTTTTTTTGTTTGTTTTTTTAGAGACAGTCTCACTTTGTCGCCCTTGGTAGAGTGCTGTGGTGTCAGAGCTCACAGCAACCTCCAACTCTTAAGCTTAAGGGATTCTCTTGCCTTAGCCTCCCAAGTAGCTGGGACTATAGGCACCCATCACAATGCATGGATATTTTTTGTTACAGTTTATCCAGGGGCTGGGTTCGAACCGGCCACCCTCCGTATATGGGTCGGCACCCTACTCGCTGAGCCACAGGTGCCATCCATAAACGTTCAGTTTGATGAATTTTCCGAATTGAACCTATGTGTTGCTAGCAGTTAAGAAATTGGATATACCTGGCCACCTGTGCTGCTTCCGTTAACTGCCCCCAACCTGACTTCTGACATCATAGATTTGTTTCTTATTCAACATCATGCTTGTGAGCCACCCCCGCCCCCATCTTATTGAGTATAGTTGTGTACTATTCTCACTGTGATATATTCTACCATTGGTGGGCATTTGGGTAGGTTCCAGTTTGTGGAACTCCCTTCTGTATTCTGGGAGTCCAGGACTGCCCTCCCATCTCTGCGCCCTGCCCTTCCCCTGACCTGTTGTGTTCTGCCTTGGGTAGGACTGTCCTCCACTAGACATGGACTCTTCAGGACCTGGAGTAGTCCCGTCCCGACATACAGCACTCTCAAGAAGTGTGTTTGGAACGGGGAGGCTGGTGCTGACTCCTAGTGTGAAGGAGGTGTTGAGGGAAATGCTAGGTGGCCCGTAAGCTCCTCCCACTGAAGTTAAGTGGTTGAGTGGAAGCAGATCCCCAGGTGCCAAGGACCCTGTGGTGGGGAACTTAGGGTGAGCAATTCCAAAGGCTCATTTTCTTTTTTTTTTTTTGAGACAGATCCTCAAGCTGTCCCCCTGGGTAGAGTGCTGTGGAATCACAGTTCACAGCAACCTCCAACTCCTGGGCTCAAGCGAATCTCCTGCCTCAGCCTCCCAAGTAGCTGGGACCACAGGCGCCTGCCACAACGCCCGGCTAATTTTTGGTTGCAGCCATCATTGTTTTGGCGGGCCTGGGCTGGATTCGAACCCACCACCTTAGGTGTATGTGGCTGGCACCTTAGCCACTGAGCCACAGGCGCTGAGCCCAAAGGCTCATTTTCATGCTAAACAACAAACTGAAATGTCTTGGTAAAAGGTACACATGTAGCACTTGATAACATTTCTTCAGGGAAAGTAGTAGTGACAGCATGTGTTCTGTCTGTGATGGGAGCATCACAAGTGTTCTTCGTGGATGCCAGTTTCTCCAGACCCCTTGTTTTTGCCCACTCCAGGCCTGGGGATTAATATGTCTCTTTTACACTTCCTGCTTTAGGTTGCTTTGCGTGTGGGATGGAAAATGGATTCCGAGTCTATAACACCGATCCACTAAAAGAAAAAGAGAAACAAGGTAAGGAGGAACTGACATTTCCCAGTTTCTCCCTTTTAAATCTCCCAAAAGCCTAAATTTTATCTTGCAGACCTGTTTTTGAGAAGCAGACAGGATTGTGGCCCTCCATAAACTTGGATGGAATTGCCTTGTCCTTGAGTTTCTGTGGGTGTGTGGCTTGTAGAGTGCTGGGGTGCAGGTGCGTCAACAGGTTCCTCAGCCCAACTCTGATTTCTCCAGTGAACTGGCAGCCAGTGTGACTTGCTTGGGTCTTTCTCCCAGGTCTCCAGTTTGTGATTAATAGAACAAAGTATATTTAATTCAGTCCATTTTTAATTTTTTCCCATAGTGAATGTAAAACTGTGGAGAGGTCAGGTGATAGCTTTCGTTATGGCATATAAGCCGAGAGAGTTAAGAAACTCTTGGTAGATGACCAACCCTTAGAAACTATTATTTGTGGGCTCGAGTAATGAATTATAGTTGCTATGTCTGTATTTCAGTGTTTTAAAGTATTTTCATGAAATACAGATTTTCAAAAGCTGGAATCAGGAATTCTATTGGTAAATAAAATAATGGTGGTCCTTTTCCTATTTGCCAGGAAAAAGGCTAAATTTGTGTGTGGAATTTTTTTTTTTTTTTGAGACAGAGTCTTAAACTGTCGCCTTGGGTAGAGTGCTGTGCGTCATAGCTCACAGCAACCTCCTCCTCAAGCTCATGTGATCCTCTTGCCTCAGTTTTTCTATTTTTTACTAGAGATAGGGGTCTCACTCTTGCTCAAGCTGGCCTCAAACCTGTGAGCTCAAGCTGTCCACCCACCTCAGCCTCCCAGAGTACTAGGGTTACAGGTGTGAGCCACTGTGTCTGTCTGTGGTTTTTGTTTTTATTCAGTGCACATGTTAAATTTCTGATGCTAGAACTGTTTCTTGTCTGAAAGAGGACTTTACTTACTGATGCAGCATCAGGGCATTCTATTTCTCCACGGAGCAGGCCCTTTCTGTTTTAGCAACTACTAGTGTGCATTGGGGATTTTCAGGAGCTTTTTGGTTTTTGGTAGCAAAAACTCTTTTTCAAGTGAAATTTTATGTATGACCCTGGAATGTAAATCAGTAAGTAATGCTTTTTATCTGGGAGTTTATTTTGTAAGTTGAGGTCCATAACCTTAATGTATATAGGAAGTAGCAGCATAGCCAGATGGCTGAGAGCTCAAACTGGACCCCCATTATATACCTTTTATCCTGGCTCTGCCCCTTATAGGTGGCTAATGTGAACTTGGGCAAGTTTCTTAATTTCTCTGGGCTTCAGTTTCTTTGTGTGTAAAACAAAAATGCTAATATTGTCTGCCTCATGAGATTGTCATAAAGAGGAATGAATGGGAATGTGTGAAGCACGTGCACTAGCGCTGGCGCAGGCCGGGTGCATGCTGTGCACTGTCCTGAGCCACTGCTGCAGGCCTGGTGCTCTGCATGCACCGTGTTGGGCTGCCACTATAGTGTTGTCACAGAGGGAATCTGTGGGATCCTGGCACAGGTCGGGTGCTGTGCTGTGCACTGTCCTGGGCCTCGCTACACTGCTGTCACAGAGGGAATCTGTGGGATCCTGAGTGTCACAGGTGAGGTGGTCATTTCCTGCCAGTCTTGTAGGCATCTGATTTATAGTTAGACTATTCTGTTTTGGTTGTATAGTGATTTTAGACAATTCTGCTTTGTGCAGATCATTTCTTTTTTTTTTTTCCTTTCTTTTTTTTTTTTTTTGAGACGGAGCCTCAAGCTATCCTCCTGGGTAGAGTGCTATGGCATCACAGCTCATAGCAACCTCCAACTCCTGGGCTCAAGCGAGTCTCCTGCCTCCGCCTCCCAAGTAGCTGGGACCACAGGCGCCCGCC
>CAUYQV010023625.1:0-14205 GCA_963574575.1 Galagoides demidoff | reverse complement strand
GCTCAAGCGAGTCTCCTGCCTCAGCCTCCCAAGTAGCTGGGACCACAGGCACCCGCCACAACGCCTGGCCATTTTTTGGTTGCAGCCATCATTGTTGTTTGGCGGGCCCGGGCTGGGGATTCGAACCCGCCACCTTAGGTGTATATGGCTGGCGTCCTAGCCGATTGAGCCATAGGCGCCGAGCCATGACTCTTAACTAAAATATCTGCAAACTCCCTTTAACCACGTAAGGTCACATGCTCACAGGTTCTGTGGAGTAGGATATGGATATTTTTAGGGAACATTATTCTGCCTGTGTTGATTGGAAAGGCCAAAAATAAAAAAGCAAAGGCAATCTGCAAACCCTTATTAGTACAAAGCTAGGGGAAAATAGCTATAAAGGACATTTGGGAACTTTGGGTGAAATTTAAGAAGCCGCTGAAATTTGAGTGATGTTGAATTAATGTTGACTTTCTATGTTGAATTAATGGTGATGTGATTATTGGAAAATGTTCTTGCTTTGAGGGGATGAGGACTGAAACAGGTTTTGTGTCATGCTACCTGCCACCTGCTCTGGGTGGTGTGACAGAGGGGGTGTGGGCACGCGCAGGACAGGATGAGGTGGGCGTGTGGTATTCTTCCTTGTGTGGTTCTTTTTCATAGATTAGAAATTCTTAAAACTATTTAAGAAACATAAGTGGTAAATTTGGGCTCATTTCCCGTAGTCCCCTCCGATCTCCTGGGCCTCCCGGGAAGAAGTCTCTGAGATAGCAAACTTTATATTTTATATGAGCACATAGAACCAAACTTGAGAATCAACCCTCCTATCCCAAGAAATGCTCACCTCTTCATTCAAACTCTGTCTTTTTCCACAACTCAAATTTGTGGGTTTACCATGTTCTTCTGGGGTCTAGCCCAGCTCTGCCTTCTTTGTGGCATTTCCTTGCTGGTGTTCAGTTCCTTGAACAGGAGAAATGATTCTTTGGCCTTTGGCTAAGGTCTCTTGGTCCCCCCATTGCTCCTGTTGCTCATTGGGGGATGTCTTCACTCTCTCTTTGGCCAAGGATTTCAGGAATCCTAAGGAAGAATGAAGCCTTTCTGGCCTGTAGGAACTTCTTAGAGAGATGACTCTGCTCCCACCCTGGTGGTCTTTCCTGGTCTGTCCCGTGGCCATGTGCTCTTCTGATTCAACTGGCCTTGCAGGCAGGACCACGTCTCTTCTCCCTGCAACAGTAGGAGCAGGCGGGATGTCTTCACTCACTTCCTCCAGAGCACCTTCCTCTCCCGCCCACAGCCTCTGTCCACAGGGCTTGCAGTCAGTTCCCGGAATTTGTCCTCAGATCTTTGCTGCTTTGTTCCATCTTTCAGGTTCAACTGTGAGTGGTCCTGGGGCGCTCAGTGCCGTCAACAGGCTAAAGGACATTCTTGAAAGAATTGAGCTAGAAAGAAACCAACTGAAAAATAAGAGAAGAGGCCTAGGGAGATATAGACAACAGCACAGCCTGAGTGGCAGGCTAGACAAGGCCCAGAAGAGCCTCCAAGGGACTTCTTTAGGCTCTCCAGGTCCTAATACCGCCCTCTGGGCAGATGAAGCAGCCTCCTGTTAACAGAATGGAACCTGGGGTCAGACTGTCTGGCTGGAACCCCAGCTCTGCTGCACACTAGCTGTCTAACTTCAGGCAAGTTATTTACCTCTCTGTGGTTGATTTCCTTATCTGTAAAGTGGAGAGTTTTTGTGGGGATGAAATAAATTGATACTATATAGTAAGCGTTTAAGACAGTACTTGGTACATCATAAGTACTGTGTTGGTTGTAGCCATCATTATTACAAAGAATTTCCATATCCTCATTCAGTCATCATCCCAGTACTCTTTCACAATAAATGTCATGTATTCTTTTGTCCCTTTACAGTTAAGGAAACTTATGGTGACTTCACTAAAACCAGGATAAAACCAGTATTCAAGGCCAGGGCTTCTTCCCCCGGGTTCAGAACTCTTCCTGTTCTCCATGCTACCCCACCCTGCCTTCCAGCATTCTTTGCCATTTCGGCCAGGATTTTTTTTCTTTTTGCTTTGTTTTGTTTAAATCTTTTGTTTCTTGGTAGCCAGTTAAGATCACAATCCTCTAGACTCAATTCTTCCAAGTTCAGTGATTCAACTTGCATTTATGGAATATCCACCATACATATCCCTGGCACTTTTTTAGACATTGAGAAAATGTGTTAGTCACAGGTTCTGTTTTCAAGCAGGTTGCAGACTCACTGGAGAAAAAGAAAAGCTGTACACAGCAAATAGCAGCAGGCATAAGACAGTGTGCCCTGAGAGGCAGTGGGTGGTGGTTCTTTTTGTGATTCAACTCGAGTTCACTGTGTGACCTTGTTAAGGAAGTAAAACTAAAACAAAATCTCCTGCCAAACTAGAAAACTTCTCTACAAAATGTAGAAGAGGAAGAGAAAGAAGACAGTTTTATTATTGAATAAGCATTAAACCAGAACATGACACACATCACAGATGATCTATTAAAGAGAGGGCAAAGACAGAAATCTTGCCCTTCTAGGTAGCCAAACAGACACAACCCATTCAGTAATAAACACTAACTAGTTCTCAAATGAGTTGACTTACCAGCACCTTTTGTCACACGGTGTTCATCTCAAATTGGGGATGACCCTCTGTGTTAGCTGGTTTTCTCCAAAGGGAAAATCAAATAACAGGAGGCAGCTTAGGAGCCAGACACCTGCTGAAGCTGAGCTCCTATCATGCGCTCTCACAGAAATGATGATTATATTTCAAAGAGATGGTTCTCAGGTCCTTGAGAAAGACAATCCCGGTCATAAAGGTGGTAGGAGGTTTATTAGCTTTGAAAAAGATTGATGAGCGTTTCAAAGAGGCAGAGAAAGAACAAGTTTTCTAAAATGAATGTTCTAAAAAAGTACAGGCAGGAGAAGTCTCTCCCCTTATTGTCAAGAGACAGAATTAAGCCTCTTATTTCTAATTCATATATTTGCCATTACAACAGTGGCAAAGTCATTTCATCTTTCTGGCTCGCGCTCTCCTCCTGTGTAGAAAGAGGCAGATAGTCCATACAGTGTTCACAAACTACCCTCTTGGGCCACACACGTTTTTGTTCTTGGCCAATCAGGGCAACTTTTTAAAACATCTTTCTTAAAAATGTAAGTGATGCCTTTGGAGAGGGGCACACACACTTAGCTCCCTGTAGTCCATCCTCATCCCTACTGCCTTTAATCCCACCCACTCAGCCCTGTCAACGTCCATTGTGGGATTCTACAAGCTGTTGGGTCGGCCTATTCGAAGGCCCAGAAGCCTTGGACATGACCTAACAAGAAAAGAGAAATCTCAGTGTTAGTCATATTTTCTGGAAAGGCTTATGGGACTATGGAACTTTCTGTGGTCCTTGATAAGTAGAGAAAATTGGAGTTATAAAATGAGAATTTTTTTGTTGAGGTAAAGTTCGTAAAACATGAACTTGAAGTGGCCCATTCAGCAGCATTTACTACCCCCCACAGTGGAAAGTAACCATGTTTCTGCCTCTAGGGTGTCCCAGGGGTTGGCTGCCCCCAAAGTCACCACACATGGGGAAAATGGGAAATTGTACCTAAATATACCTTTATTTATAAAATGTTCATTCCAAAATTTTACAAAGGGGTACCCAACATGTTGAGAATATTTTGTAGTCACAGAAACTACGAATTATAGTTAAACCGTAATAGCCCAAAGCCAGGAGACCGACACCACCGGTCATGTAGACCTAAGCCCGTTGCTGGAAGCCTCCTTATACAAAGGCCTGTTTTCTGCTTAAAGACAGGAGGGCGGTCTTCTAGCACTCGTCCACCACTCTCCTCATTTGCCAGCAAATTAAACTTCTCTTTCCTTTTCCTCAAACCACTTGTCCTCATTCCCCACTGTCACTGATTCAGCCTCAGGGACAAGTACTGAACTCTCAGTAACATTCTGGATACTGGACTCTGCTCAGATCCGTGATTTGCAAACATGTTCTCATTCCGTGCGTTGCTTTCTCATTTCTTTTTTTTTTCCAAACGCTTCTCCATTTATTCAAAGTATAATTTATTGTTCAAAAATTACACTTTAACTTTATATTACTCATAAATAGGAAGTCAAGATTTCCCTAAGGCATTTTCTTCTAATTTCAAAAAATGAAGGGGTACAAATCTTTTGTTACCTAGATTCCTTGTATAATGCTTAAGTCAGGGCTTTTGTACCCATCACCAGAATAATGTTCATTGTACCAAATAGATGAATTTTTATGCCTATTCTTTAGTTCCCACTTTCATTTTCTTAAAAATGTCCTTGCTCTTGCTCAGGCTGGTCGCAAACTCCTGAGCTCAGGCGATCCACCTGCCTTGGCCTCCCAGAGTGCTAGGATTACAGGCATGAGCCACCATGCCAGGCATGTCAGTCTGTTTATAATTGCACTGATGCTAATGGAGGTGTCATAGTATCCCATCGAGGTCTGCATTTGCATTTGCTTGATTATTGTGTACCACCCAACTGGGCTCTGCTGTCTGCTGCACAGAAGGAACGCAGTACACTGAGATGGCGAGGGTTACAATGGAGAAAGAGTTTAATATCTCAGGGCACTGAGCAAGGACATGGGAGGAATTTCTCAATCCATCTCCCAGAGAATTGGGGAGCTGAATTTCCTAAAGGTAGTTTGGTAGATATAGGGCTAGGGAACTGGGTCTGCTGACTGACTGGGGGTTAACTCATAGGGATGGGAAACAAATTGTCTCCTTGCACTGAGATAGTCCCTGTGTAGGTCACAGGACCCGTTGAGTCAGTTCACAGTATAGCCCCTGGTCTGGCTGGCATCAGTTGGTACCCCCAAATACAGGGCTGGAAAATACCTCAAGAGCAGTCTTAGGTTTTACAAGTGAAGTTATCTATAGGAGTGAGGAGGGAAGTCTTAATGACAGTCAGAGACATGTGTCTACTAAGCAATTCAGTGAGCAATTATAGGAAGGCAAGCAATCAGAGGCTGGTTAACTTTTAGCTATGCCTCTACTTCTGTAGAAATCAGATTTCTACCACAGCTCTTGCCTTATGGCCCCACATTACATTAACATAGGTACTTTCAAATAATGATTTTGAGACTCTTCACCTTCTTATCTTGGCCAATAAGATGCCATTCATGTATCTCCTTAGTGAAATATTAGTTCAGTTATATTCCTATTCACTCCATAGGGACATGCCTAGTTATGTTGTCAAAACCACAAGGGGATTTCCGTCTAGGTCACTTGCTCATTGCACAAAGTCCTGGTTATTGAAATGATGAGGATTGCCAAGGAAGAAAGGAATTGTTTTTTAATCATCTCCAAAGTTTTATTAGCCAGGTGAGGTGGCTCACGCCTGTAATCCCAGCAGTCTGGGAGGCCGAGGTGGGTGGATTGAGTTTGAGCTTGAGCTCAGGTGTTCAAATCCAGCCTGAGCAAACGCAAAACCCTGTCTCTACTAAAAATAGAAAAACTGAGGCAAGAGGATTGCTTGAGCCCAAGCATTGGCGTTGACTGATAGACTTGCTGTTGGGACTACGCCCAGGAGACTGATCCTCATATGGGATTCCGGATGGAGCTGGCCAGTCTGTGCATGAGCACAACCATGCCCTTATCGCAGGTGCAAATGGAATGCTGGTTACAGCAGATAGTGCCGGCCTCCGTCCACACACACTTGCCCTCACGCTTTTTAGTGCATGCCAGGCTGACTTCATCTCTGGACGCTGAAGTATGCCTAGCCTGTGCGGTGGGCTGGAAGTGCTGCGGAATGATTTTCTGCCTTTTACCCAACCAGGAACCACCTGCATCTAGTGACTAATGCATTAGATGTGTGTATGTGCATTTCATTTGCCTCTCAGCTTCAGCTCCACCTTGACTACCTGCTTTGTGAAAATGGATTTGGCCCTTAAATAGTCTCCTTTGCCACCTGGCGGATATTAAGCTCTGCTTAAGGCAGTTTCTTCGCGGCTTCTCTAGCACCCGGATCCTGCGGGGCAGGGCAGCCAACTGCTTCCCCACACACCCCCTTCAGTAGTTTGGTAGCAGAGTGACTCCAGTGAGATGCCGCCTGGTGAACAACTGCCCCCAATACCTCAGAGGATGGCTTTCGGCAAGTTCCAGAGGGCGGATTTCCGCTGCAACCTCTTGGCCATGCGGTGAGTCACAGCCATGACACACCGCGTTACTCTAATAGCGCACTGTAGTTAATAGTAACAACTTATTTCAGCTTTATCTGTTCAAGTTACTGAGTAGCTTCTCTCCCTTGGGTGCACTCTGACGGATTCTGTGCGGTACATTGCCCAGACCCCTTGACCTTTGTCTGGGGGAGGTGTGAGGCAGGGTTTTTTGTTTGTTTTTAAATATTTTGCCGGCTGCTTGGAGTTTATTTGCCACTTGGTGCAAGGTGAAGAGTTACAGGGTGCCCGGAGAGCTGTGAGTGTGTGGGCAGGCCAGGCCGGGCTCTGGCCACCTCTGCCGTCTAGAACCATCTCTCCGGTGTCCCGCAGCCTGGTTGCAGAGCTGGTGGCTGTGGCTCAGGGCTCATGACAGGATGGCGACCCAGTGCTGGGCTGGCCTCACGGCTTCTCGGGGTAGGCCACTGGTGGTCATGTTTCTGGAGGCCTGGGGAGCTTCGGGGTGCTCTGGGGACTCCACAACTGTGGCCATGAACAGGAGCGTGGACTTTCTGAAAAAGCAGCTCGCCCACCAGTGACCCGGGTCAGCCTTGGGCAAACCGGGGGTGGTGGGCGATGGCTTCCCTGGGCCCTGGGTGCTCCCACAGGAGCTGCTGCTGGAGGCCGAGCCCAAGTAGCGCCGGTAGTAGTCGTGGGTGGCCACAAGTGAGCCACTGGAGGGGGATAGACTCCTGGCGGGCCTCGGAGGGTGATCACAGGTGGCGGAGCCCATTGACAGACCACAGGAGACCCCCGGGCATGGTTTTATACTCTCACAGGGCATGCGTTTATAGCCAGTCTCCAGGGAGACCTTAAGACCAGCTTATAGGAAAATCATTACCGTTCAGTTCTTCATCTGATGAAAGGCAAGGGAACAAAGGTGCCAGCTGTTGGGGGCCTGACGAGACCCCGCACGAACCCTCCCGCCTCCTCCTAAGACAAAGGACGGGAAGAACCTAGTTAGCCTCACCCCTGAAATCTGCACCAAAGCCCTTCAGGCAAGCTGTGGAATTTGCCTACCCTCTAAGGCCCTATGTAAAACCCCTTCACAGACGCCATCTTTGCCCTGCTTGGTTGGGTCACCAAACCCTTTTCAGTAAACCCGGCCTGGACCTCTCCACTCCCAGTTCCGTCTCTGGGCACTGCCCTGACACCTTTCACCAACTACCGAATCCCTGCCGCATTGGTATTTGCTGAGACCTGCTGGATCTCAGGTCCAGCTGTGCTCTAGAATCAATAGCAGTGCTGGGACAGCATAAGGGCCCAGAGTTGCCTTCAGAAAGTGCTGGTGCCCAGGTGTGTTTATTTTGCAAATTTCCGGTTGATGGCCTGCAGGTGGGGTTGCAAGCCACTCACCCAGAAATAAGCGAATGCTCATGGACACCTGCACTGGCAGCAGCAGCATCACCTGAGAACTTACTAGAAATGCAAATTGTCAGAGCCCACTCCTTGCCTATTGAGTTAGAAACCATGGGGATTGAATTAGCGACCTGCGAATCTGAGTTTAACAAGCCCGGCAGGTGGTTCTAATGCCCAAGTTTGAGACCCTCAGGGTTTCTGAATTCTTTCACATTTTGTAATGAAATTAAAAACCAGTACCCAGACAGCATGGTGGTTCGCTTTGGGAGGCTGAGGCGAGGGGATTGCTTGAGCTCAGCTTGAGCAACACCACATGTCCATCATACAAAACAAAAAGCCCCAGAGAATTAGGTGGGCATGATGATGAACGCCTATAGTCCCAGCTACTTGGGAAGCTGAGGCAGGAGGATCACTTGAGCCTTGAGGTTGCAGTGAGCTATGATGCCACCACTGTACTCCAGCTTGGGTGACAGAGTGAGACCTCGTCTCAAAAAAAAAAGCAACAAGTAAATACATGTAACAAAAAGAAAACACCTTTTGAAACTTCAGGTCCAAGCCTGGAATCTTTCTTCTGTTAAAGAGTGCAACCCAGGGCAAAGTCTTTTCCTCTCTAACGTTCAGTTACTTCACAAGTAAGTTGGAAATTGTAAGATAATGTTTTGATCAAGTTGTGAGGATACAAGGTTGTTTCCCCTCCCTTCTTTATTAGGGAGATTATGAAGTCCGTGCTGTGATGGGAATGATAAGACTGTCTGTGTTTAGCCTGGATTCCAGCTATGAGTCTGAACTAGATTTTTCAAATGTAATACTTTTTACCAGTGTCTTACATCAGCGTTTCTCCAAAGTGTTGAACGGACCAGCGTCACTTGTGATGTGGGTGGCCTAGGCGACTCCCTTAACGTTGAATCTCACCATGGGGTGTTATTTCCCTTTCAAAATTTTTCAAAATGTGAAATACATTTTAAAAACCATAGTATTTTGGTTTAAAAAATGCCTGAGACACCTCTCTCAACTTCTAACGTCCCTTTTTAAACACATGAAGACGTTGACAAGCAACTGTTAATATATTTTTCTAGAACTTAATATATTTTATTTTCCTTCCCCTGAAGAACAGTGGCACCAGGTTTTCATGCAATCAAAATGTTTTTAAAACAAATTTAAAAATAAGTTTTTATTGAAAAAAAAAAACTTAAAATGATGGGGTCCTCCACAGCTGTGACCAATGAGGGACGTATTTTTCCCCCCATCAAGGACACACAAGAGCAACCTCAGCTTTAAATTGCCCATGGTCAGGGAGAAAGCTGGGCTGTCTTGTGGGAACTCTGAAAACAGAACTCAGCATCGACATTCACATGGGACAAGTGTGAATCATTTATATGCTGCTGAAGGACTAGGGTCAGCGTGTAGACAATCCAGCAGAGGTTCCTGGGAAGGAGGTCGGCAGGGTTTATAGAGTTGTGCAGGAGTATTTATTTGTCTTGAAGCCCACTGGTGGAACTCCAGTATTCAGAATAGGGAGGTGGTTCTGGTTTATGCCTGCACAGGGCATCTTACAGAAACTCCAGTTAAACTCAGTTTGAGTTGGATATTAACAAAATGAAGCGCTTTGCATTGCGGTAGGCTTGTGTGATAAAGGTTGTTCTGAGAGCTAAGGCTGAAGGACCTGAGGGTGTTTACTCTGAAACCTGAATGTCGACTTTATCCATCTGAGTAATTATCATGGGATAAAGGAACCAAAGAGACAAGTGAGGGCTTGCTAACAAATACCGTTGTCCTGCATAGAACTGGCAGCCCCAGGGAAGAGAGGGCTCTGTTACCAGAGGTGATCCAGCAGGTTAGGCAGCAGCTGACAGGTGTGCTGGAGCAGACGTGGGCAGTGGTTGGGGTAGAGGCCAGGTGGGGGTGTGGAAGGGAAATTCAGCTATGGGAGGACCTGCTGTGGTACAGGCTCATTTCCTGGTACTGTGAGTCATCCTCTCACCGTGAGGAAACAGAGCCTCTGAGGAGTTTTGCAGCCTGCTGAAGTTCTCCCAGTGAATAACCCCCTTGGACTCAGGTCTGTCAATCTTCACAGCCATTGTTGTGCTTTCTGCCAAATGCCATTCCCTTCCAGCTCTGAGTTGTTATAGCTTCCTAACGGATTGTGACCCAGATCGAAGCCACGACACGAAACGGTGCTTTTTAGGGTCTCTGGCTGAAGTCACCAGCAGCCAGTGTGAGGGAGAGCTTGAGGTCTCTGCTGCCAAACCCCATGCCAAGTCAGACTCCCCTAGGACACTTGGCAGAGAACATCTAGGCTGAGATGGTTACTGTCAATCACGGGGCATGTTAGGTTGCAATGTTTGGCTTCCACTTAGGGAAGGAAAGACCTGTTCTTCCCTGCTGCTAGGGGCCTGGCTGCAGCAAGCTGCCCTTGGTCAGCAGTCCACATCAGGCATTCCCTCAGGGAAAGAGAATCAACTCTAATAAGGTTCCGCCTTCTTCCTTGGGCAGACCACATGTAATAACCAATGGCCTTGGAAGTATAAAAAGGCCCCTGGGGCATAAATACGTGGCCCTCTTGCCTGAGTTTGGGGCAGCTTAGACGAGTCCTCCTAGCTTTAGAACTCCCCATGAGGCTGTCACGTGCCTTCATTGAGATTTCTCCTCCTGCTCTATCCTGCTTCCTTCCCTTCCCTTCCATAGGAGTCAATCCCAAGAGCTGACCCTAATAGATGACTAGTATGGTGATCGCCATTTCAGAGTCACCTTCAGCCGTCAACTGAAAAATCTCAGCTCAGCATCTTCCTTTGTGGCCTGTCTTCTGTTTCAATTGTTCAAATAAATAAGAGGTCTGGCTACTGAACTATACTTCTTCTTTCATTCATAGAGCTGCTTATCAGCCACCAACAATGTGGCAGTGAGTCCTTCAGGTGCCATTAGTTTACAATAATGAACATGGATTCTGTCCCAGCCTTCAAGGAACTTTCAGGCTAGCAGAGAAGAAAGACAATCAACAAATAATTACCTAGAGAATGATGTGATGGCATTATGAAAAGTGTTTGGAGAACTGCAGGGCACTACTGTGAGATTAGGAAAGTCTTCTAGGCAGAGAGGATATTTGCATATTTAAGAAAAAGACCTGGATGTCAGTAACTTGGGAGGGAGGGAGATAACTGAGGAACTGAGGCTTCCACAGCTATTGTAGGGGCTTGTGAACTCATATCTTTAAATACTGTGCGCACAGTCATTTTATTATGTGAGTCAGTCTAGGATGTTTCCCATTGTTTGAATTAATTCTAACAATAATTGTCTGCATTATTCCCCCACCTCCCACTTTTTTTCCCTTGAGACAGAGTCTTACTACATCACCCTGGGTAGAGTGCTGTGTCGTCACAGCTCACAGCAACCTCAAACTCTTGGGCTCAAGACATTCTCTTGCCTCAGCCTCCCAAGTAGCTGGGACTACAGGCACCCACCATAATGCCCAGCTATTTTTTGGTTGCAGTCGTCATTGTTGTTTAGGTGGCCTGGGCCAGGTTTGAACCCGCCACTTCTGGTGTATGTGACTGGCGCCCCAGCTGCTGAGCTACAGGTGCCGGGCCCATTTCCCTGTTTATATATAGGTAGGTGAAGAAACTGAATTTCTGAGAGATGGTGTTTTGCTCAAAGTCAGAAGCAGATCAAAGAATCTGGACCCACCTGGATCCAAAATCTATATACCTTGTACTGTGTCACGTAAGAGTCATCTGAATGTCTTTGGGGGATGACATTTTCCATTGAAGTCGATGGAAGCTGCAGCTTTATAGAGTAAGGACTCGGTTGTTTTAATTCCCTTTAAACCTGAGAGCCTTTTGAATGATAGGTTTCTACCAGGGTGAAGCTGAAAAATAGTCCTCAGAATGAACTAATGACGTCCGTACTATAAAACCCGTCAGGAAACAGACCACGGCCAGAGTTCTCTAACAGATCTCCCATTATCCTTTTCAAAATTTCAAATTAGATTGATGACTCCTTAGCTCTGTGATATAAATTAACTTTTAAAATTCCAACAGTCCTTTTCCAATAACCCCTGCAAATGACTGGCTTTCAGTCAACCATCCCGTTCCTTTGTTCATTTTGCTGAAGTAGGGTTGCCATCAGGATGATTGGGTCACTAAAGCACACTCATTGCAGACATTCCCCAGGTGTCCTGATGTGGAAATAAGTGACACTTACATTGTGGTTCTTCCCCTTTGCATTGTAAAAGTATTTCTTTGAAAATTTAAAATAGAACCCAGAATGCTGTATAAATTCATAGAGTGATTGTGTACTGTCATATCTGCCATCTGTGTTTCTTACATCCACCTGTCTCTTCCTCGGTGCCACTGTCCTAGCTCAGACTGTCATTGCCACTTGCCTGGCTAAGATATGAATCTCATTCCCACTCTAGCTCTTACCCATTTCCCTTAATTCACCACATGGTGGTCAGGACTAATTAAATCACAGCTCTTCACTATGGTGATTTCAGAGAAGAGACGCTAAGAGAGGGGTTTCAAGGGGGATGGCAGGGAAGCCTGGATTGTGGGACAAGGAAGTCTGGAGGGCCTTGAGAATGTGGGTATGAGGTAACCTAGGTAACCAGTGACCAATAGAAAGAGGCAATAGTGAGTGACCAGTAGAAAAGGGCAGTACTGCCTGGAGAGGCAGAGGCCAGGGAAAGACTGGCAGCCAATTTCAGATGGAGAGAAAGCCATTTCCCAGCAGCCTTTGCGACTCTGTCTCTCTCACCTTCTCTCTTCCCTGAGAGAGACCCACTGCCAAGTCTTTTGGCTGTAAAGTTTCTCTTTGTTCTTCCTAAATAAAATTCATCTCTCTTACACTGAGACTTGTGCAGGTTACTTTTGTTCTTCACTCACGCTCTCTGTGCTGCTACAGTTTTATTTTCAATTTCCATTCATTTTTGCTTTCAGTTACCACCATGCCTCAGCTAAACTTCCAAGCTCAGCCAAGTAATAGAACCAAGTCAACTGGGTTTGGGGAGCAGGTACCCCAGGCCTGCAACAATTTCCTGTAAAATACAGAGTATAATCTTCAACTCCTATTCCCAGTCTTATGCTACCTACCTTTCCAAGCTATACTTTCCGCCACTGCCTGCCACCTTCAAATTGTGCGAGGGAGGATATCTTTTCCAGTACTACACTTCCCTCTCAGAAGTTCACTCTGACAAGTCTTTCATCTCCAAATGCCATTTAATTTTCCTTAAATGCTTCTTTTATCATGTTGCTGTCTTTGTGCCCTCTGAAAGCGACCTCTTATTTTTTCTGTTTCATTATCAAACGACTGTACCCTTTCAAGATGAAGTACATAATCATTAATGTTAGGCCTTTGTGTGCTGGCAGACAGCTTGGGCCCTAATTAAGGGATGAGGTTGTGTCTTAGTAATTTCCATATTATCTCACAGAATCATAATAATTACGACAAGTTACTGAGCAATCAGTGTAAGAGGGGAACATCTTTGGAATATCTAACCAACTCACGACCCCTTCTTAAATATCATCTTCCCTCCATCAACATCACTGCATAGTTTTAGTGTGCCCTGCCATCATTGTGTCAAACGCAGTCCTTCTCCTTTCACTTGTGGGCAGCTGAAGATTAAGAGAATTTAAGAATGAAATTTAATCACCTACACACTTTGTGGAAAGCCCTTTGCTGAGTGTTAATCCATAGGCATCAATGATTGAGCATGGGCTTTTCCTTTGTATCACAATAGACATTAAAAAGATAATAAAGGTAGATAATATTATAAACAAACTTTGGGCAGACAACATATCTGGATAAAATGGATACAATTCTGCAAATAAAAATTCTTTTTTTTTTATTCTGCAAATGAAAATTATTTGTGATGCAGAAAAAAATAGAAAATCTGAATATCTCTATAATGAATAGCTATTTGAAAATAGTTAAAATTAGATGTACACCTCACCATACACAAAAAGAAGTGGATAAGGATTCTAAAGTAAAAATATGAAACCATACAAGTGCTGGAATAAAACATGAATTTCTTCTTTTTTTTGAGACAGAGCCTCAAGCTATCCCCCTGGGTAGAGTGCTGTGGCATCACAGCTCACAGCAACCTCCAACTCCTGGGTTCAAGCAAGTCTCCTGCCTTAGCCTCCCAAGTAGCTGGGACCACAGGCACCTGCCACAACGCCCAGCTATTTTTTGGTTGCAGCTGTCATTGTTTGGTGGGCCCAGGCTGGATTCGAACCTGCCACTTTAGGTGTATGTGGCTGGCACCTTAGCCACTTGAACCAGGGGTGCCAAGCCAAATTTCTTCTTAATTTCATGTATGAAAAGGTGCTTTTACCATAACTTAAAATCCAGAGGTGATAAAACAATGATAAATTTGACTACATTAAAAATTTCCATGGACAAGGACAACATAAACATTTATGACGTATATTATGGGTAAAGATTAATATCTACAATAAAGAATTCTTAAAATTGAAAGAATAAATTTCAAAAATAAGGATTCTCCATTAAAATACAAACAGGAGGCTCAGCGCCTGTGGCTCAATCGGCTAAGGCGCCAGCCACGTACACCTAAGGTGGCGGGTTCGAATCCCCAGCCTGGGCCCGCCAAACAACGATGGCTGCAACCAAAAAATGGCCGGGCGTTGTGGCGGGCACCTGTGGTCCCAGCTA
>CAUYQV010023616.1:0-32203 GCA_963574575.1 Galagoides demidoff | reverse complement strand
ATGGCCAGGCGTTGTGGCGGGTGCCTGTGGTCCCAGCTACTTGGGAGGCGGAGGCAGGAGACTCACTCGAGCCCAGGAGTTGGAGGTTGCTATGAGCTGTGATGCCATGGCACTCTACCCAGGGGGATAGCTTGAGGCTCCGTCTCAAAAAAAAAAAAAAGAGTATTGAGGAGGATAGTTGGGGGTGGGGACATGAAGTGAGGATGCCCCAGCCCTAAGGGGGCTTTCTGGGTGGCCCACTGCTCCCTGGTGAGCCCTAGAGCCCTGCCCACCCAGCACCTCCTTCTTCAAGAGACAGTTTTCCACTCTGGGACTGGTGGACTGCCCTGGATGTAGGGTTGGGGTGGGGAGGTCTGACCTATTTCTCCTGGACCTCTGACAGGGACAGGAAGAAGCTTGGAGCTGACGTAAGACCTATGACTGTTCCTTGTCTCTCAAGTGATATCCTATAGCACATAACTTGGTTCTGGGGAAGCTTCCATTTTCCAGAAAGTGGAATGGAGGCCCAGAGAAGGTTACCAACTGCCTACCACACAGCAAGTCCTGAGCAGCTCATTGATCCTCCCAATTCCCAGAGAGCCTCCATGCCCCTCCTCTATACACACACACACAGAGGCTTTTTTGGGACCCTAGCCATGCTTTTTCCCCTCCTTCTACTCTGAACCTGAAGTTAAACTTAAGCCTCAAGTTTAAGGCTTGCTGGAGCCATCTTTTCTGCCAGAAATACCCTCTATAACCACCCTGTGCCTGGTCACCTGGTAACCTGGTCATCTTTCCAACCTAGCACAAATGTTCTCTCCTCCAGGCAGCCTTCCAGGATTGCCTCTTTTCTTCCCACTTACCTGAGAATTGATTGCCCCTTCTGTCAGTGGGTCTGTACATAGCCAAAACCTCAAATTACAGTGCTCTGTCTCTGCCTCTGGACTGCTGTCACCCTGGCTCCAACATGGGGCCTGAACCACACCGGAAATAGATGACGTGAGCCAGCCCCTACACCCTCACTTCCCTCTCCAGGGCCATTTGTTAGTAGGAACTACTAGAAATGGATGAGAAGCACCAAGACCACTGCATTTTTTTGTTTGTTTTGTTTTGAGACACAGTCTCATTCTGTAGCCCTGGATAGAGCTTCATGGCATCATAGCTCACAGCAACCTTAAACTCTTGGGCTTGAGCAAGGCCAAGGCCATTGCATTTTAAGATAGTCAGCCCAGTGATCAAGAATAAACCTTTTGGCTCGGCGCCTGTGGCTCAATCGGCTAAGGCGCCAGCCACGTACGCCTAAGGTGGCGGGTTCGAATCCCCAGCCCAAGCCCGCCAAACAACAATGATAGCTGCAACCAAAAAATGGCCAGGCATTGTGGCGGGCACCTGTGGTCCCAGCTACTTGGGAGGCGGAGGCAGGAGACTCGCTTGAGCCCAGGAGTTGGAGGTTGCTATGAGCTGTGATGCCATGGCACTCTACCCCGGGGGGTGGGGGGGATAGCTTGAGGCTCCGTCTCAAAAAAAAAAAAAAAGAATACAACCTTTTGAGGTCAGAAAGGCCTAAGATCAAATCCAAGCTCTGACACTTTCTTGCTGTGTGACCTTGGGCAAGTCACTTCCCCTCTCTGGGCTTCTCTTGGCTCTCCTATAAAGTGGAGATTACTGTAAAGTAATCCTGACCTCACAGGACTGGTTAGGAGCATTCTTTTTTTTTTTTTGAGACAGAGCCTCAAGCTGTCCTCCTGGGTGGAATGCCATGGCATCACAGCTCACAGCAACCTCCAACTCCTGGGCTCAAGCGAGTCTCCTGCCTCAGCCTCCCAAGTAGCTGGGACCACAGGTGCCCGCCACAATGCCCGGCCGTTTTTTTTTTTTTTTTTTTTTTGGTTGCAGCCATCATTGTTGTTTGGCAGGCCCGGGCTGGATTTGAACCTGCCACCTCAGGTGTATGTGGCTGGCGCCTTAGCCACTTGAGCCACAGGCACCTAACCTGGTTAGGAGCATTCTCTGAGATGTACAATATGGGTTTAGAGTAAGCACCTAGTAACCTAGTGCTCTATCTCTGTGAGTTGTTTGGGAAGCCTGTCTCCCACCTGGCTCTGACCAAGGAGTCAGGAAGGAACTATGAACTGATCAATGAACTGCTCAGGACTTGCTCTGTGGCTTTAGGCAGTTGGTAACCTTCTCTGGGCCTCCATTCCACTTCCTGGAAAATGGAAGCTTTCCCAGAACCAAGTTATGTGCTATAGGACGTCACTTAAGAGTCAAGGAACAGTCATAGGTCTTACGTCAGCTCCAAGCCAAGGTCCTGGCTCTGACCTTGCATCTTTCACCGAGTCCCTGCTTGGCAGGTCCAGAGAAAAGAGCCACAGTCTGGTGCCAGGTGCCTGGATTTGCATCTCAGCTCCACCACTTTGCTGTGTGACCTCAGCTAAGTGCTTTTGCCTCTCTGAGCCTCAGTTTCATCTTCTATAACACGAGCATGGTAGTTGTAACTGGTACTGTTAGAATGAAAGAAGTTAGTGCTCGGAAAGTCCTGGCATGTTCTGAGTGCTGACAGGCAAGGGAGTAGTTGGAAGACTGGAGCTCACCGTCTCGTGTCTTCCTCCTCCACCCTGCTTCTCTTCCCTTCCCCTGCCCGGCTCTGGCCCCCTGCCTACCTCCCCTCCCTCCCCAGCCATCAGTACCCAGCCAGGGCTTGGCTGCTTCTCTCTTCTCTGTTTGGAAAACTCAAGGCCTCAGAAATTGCTGGACCTGCCCAAGTCCTTGGCCACCTCCATGACCACTGGCCTGTCTTTGTCTTTAGAGGACCCCTTTCTTCCAGAAGAATCCATATGGAACCCCAATGGAAATGGACCTATCTGGCAAAAGAAGATAGGGATGGTGGGGCCACACACCTCAACACCTTGGATCTCCTCATGCCCTCCTGTAGGCACAGCTCCAAGGCTTCCAATCAATCTAACACCCCCAGAACCACTACTTTGGGGGGGGAGGACTTGATTTTGATGAAATTTCAAACTTGCAGAGAAGTAGCAAAAAACAGTACCTTTAACAATAGCTTTATCGTGAGTTACCAATAATTTATACTTCGCTCCATCTGCTCTGTCACTATCTGTGTGTGTTTCTTCCATCTGTCCCTCCCCATCTCACCTTTTCTTCCTCACTCCATCTCTCCCACCCCTCCTCTTCTTTGCTCTATCTCTACCTCCCTAAGCATTTTATCTTGAATCACGCCCATATTGCAGATGGGTAGACTGAGGCCCCAGGCCCTGTCCACATGGCCTCACATTGAGGGCAGAGCCTAGAGTCTACGAGCTTGACAAGGCTCTTCAGAGATATTTGAAACCTCAAATCCTAAATGAATTGGTGCTGGAACACCAAAAAGAAAACCACAACATCGAAATCAATAAATGTCTGATCCAACATCTACAATATGTTTGTGAATCAACGCCTCCCTGGCGTTCACATCATTTAGAAATAGAAAAGCACAAATCACAAGAACACAATGAATAATTTATTATGAAAAGCCATAGTGTATGAATTATTTTAAAGCCTTTTCAGATACTTTTATAAGAAACACACATTTGTAATGAGATGTATAGACACATTCTGAGGTTCACCGTGGGGTGGGGTGGGGTAGGGTCTAAATGTCAGAGAGCCCAGAGCCTTCCAAGACCTCCACACAAATTCTCCATGGCCTTATGTCATCTTGATACTCATTCGAATCGGGTGTAAGATGGAGATTTTTCCGTGTATTTTCACAAGGAGACTGTATGTACCTTTTTATGTGGGTCATAAAAAAAAATAAAAAAATTTTGAAAACACGAAGCAACATGAGGAATTCGTCATAGCAACAGGGCGCCTTTCCTATTTTTGAAAAGTGAGCTGCTCCCTCCTCCTCTACTTAGTACAGAAAGTTTATTTTCTTGCTGGGGCCTCTGACTCAGACACAAACTCAGGACTCAGGCTGCTATCTCTGAGGAGAGCTGGGAGGGGTATGGGTCTTGGCCCCCATCCCCCTGGGGGCAGGGTGATGCCCAGAGTCTGAGGTTTTTTCTCTCCAGGACCCCAGGCCTTAGATCTCCTTGACTGGCTTCTGCTCTGAGAATCTGGTGACACCCTCGGCGTTTCTAGTCACCTGCTCTGCTGGTCCACACAGCCCAGATGTGCCTCTTCAGAGCAGCCCCCACCTTGCACAGCACAGATGGGAGTGCTGCCCCAATTCTGTACATATTTCAATATTTTCTGGTTGGTTGGCAAACCCCAGCTGCAAAGAACCACCTCCTAGGACCATCCTGTGACCCAGGAACTAAAGGAGTAATAACCGGCAAGCTGGGAGCCCAGGATCTCAACTGTGGGGCTACAGTCTAATTAGTCAGGGACTAGTCCTATCTGATGATTAATGAAATATTACCATAGCCTATGTGAGCTTCAGAACAGCAGTTGGGGGAGGTGGAGAGCCCTGTGTAGGTTCGAAGACTACTCCATTGCTTACCAGCTGTGTGACCTAAGGCAAGTGGTCTAACCTCTCTGTGCCTCAGTTCCCTTGTAGGGGTAACAAAAGTTAACAGTGAGTTGTGCTGGGGAGGACTTGAGTTAACCTGTGCAGATACCTTAGTCCATTTGGGCTGCTATAACAAATACCATAAACTGGGTGGTGTATAAACAACAAACATTTATTTCCCACAGTTCTGGAGCCTGGGAAGTCCAAATTCAAGACCCTGACAGATTCAGTGTCTGGTGAAGCCATCTTTTTCTTGGAACCTCACCTGTTAGAAAGGGTGAGGGTCTCTTTTACAAGCAAGGGCATTAATACCATTTACGAGGACCCCGCCTTCATGACCTAATCACCTCCCCAAACCCCTACCTCCTAATAACCATTATTCCCTGGGGGGGTTAGGATTTCAACATATGAAATTTTTAGGGGACACAGACATTCATTCTGTGGTACCCTATAAGGCACTTAGCATGGAGCCTGGCATGTAACCAACTGTCAGTAAGTATTATTACCATTAATTCTTATTAGTTAATACTTATAATAATAATATCATTGTATCTTCTACCTCTTATCCTTCATAACACTTTTTTGGTAACCATTTCTTAGGAACTCAGCAATGGAATCAGAATCTCTGCTCCATCCTTTACCAGCTGAGTGGCCTTGGGCAAGTTATAAAACCTCTCTGAAGCTGATTCTTCATCTGTAAAATGAGGATAATAACATAAGCACAGGGCTCAGCCCCTGGCTCATACTGAATATTCCTAAACACTCAGTGGTATCATTATCAAGTGTCAGAAAACTCTAGCCCATAAGCCAAATTTGGGTTACTGCCTTTTTCTCTAAGTAAAGTTTTATTGGAACACAACCACGCCCATTCCTTTGTGCATGGTCTGTGGCTGTTTTCAGCTACAATCGCAGGCTGAGTAGTTGCAACAACAAACCATTTTTAGCCTCACAAACTCTAACATATTTATTCTCTAGCACTTTAAGAAAGAGTATGTCAACCCCTGATTTTTATCATCATGACCTTCTTTAATAGCAGTAATCTCAGCACATACTCCATTTCATCTCCTCCGGTGGACTGTGCAAATTACAATTTGTTTTCTAGGAACCACCTAACGAGCCATGGTTGGGCTGCAATGATCCAAAACCCTTCTCAGATTGTTTGCCGTCGTGTATGGGGAGAGAGTCATTGGCTTCTCAAAGGAGTCTGTGACCAATGGGAGGGTCATAATCACAGGAACATAGGTATTTGAAGAACCCCTCCGTGCCAAAATCAACTCCAACTTCCTGGGATTACATGTTCCGGAACAGTCCCACTCTAAGACATTCAGGGTTCACAAATAAGATTTGGTTTTATGCTACTTTAGTGCCTGCTCTGAAGCAGCTGTCTGCCTCCTGGTTCAATCATTTCCTCATTCCTTTTGTGTGATGTTGGGGGAGAGAGAAAAGTAATGGAAGCCCCAAGATCTCACTTAGAATTCAGCAAAGGAAACCTGCAAATCCTTCACCCCCAAAAGCATCTGCCTACCTCCGACCAGACCCACTCCTTTGGAATGCAGGCAAGAAAATCTTTTCGGTCTCCTTGGTTTGACAGGATTTTGGTTGCGTGATGTAGAAAACACCACAGATAATCATCATGGACCTCCCAGGTTCTTGAGACTCTTTGTGGTCACACTCCTTGGCTTTGTCCCATGCCCACAGATGTCTGCCCTGGTTTTCCCTAATCAAGGAATATTTTATCCTAAAGCCTTAGTTGGGCCCTGATATCATCTAAAACACTGGGTTGGACTCAATAACTTGCAGCCCCTGTCTTGACTGGAGTTACCAAGGCTGGTGCACACCAGGCCCCCTGATACCGAGAGGCCACCACTGCCCGTGTGCCATCTCTTCTGCTCATCTCCTCCTCGTTTTTTCTTGACACACAATTGATGAGAGTTAGAGCTCAATGATGTCATGAGACCCACCAATGTCCCTGGGGGAGCCCAGGTCAGGTGCAGACGGGGGTCCCTCCCAGGTCACAGGCTCCATGAGGGCGGGGATCACGTCTGTCAAGCCTTCTGCTGCAGCTGCAACCCCTCAAATACCCCAAGTACAGAACCTGGAAACCACCATCCAAATGTGAAAGTCCACTGATCCTGAAATAGGAAGGAGGAAATCTTTGGTTAGGGGTCGATCTTCAAGGGGTTATATAACAAAAATGACACAAATAGGATGACTGAATCTTTTTCATTCATTTATTAGAATATAACAATGATTCTGAACCTGGAAATTTAAACACACAAAATTATGTGTACATGCCTGTGCGGACGCAAGGTTTTCTAAAGAAGAGGTCCCTAATTTTTGGTGATAAGCATAAATCCATGGTGCCGCTAATGCCTAGTACTGTGGCTGGCAGTTAGTAGGTGCTCTATAAATGTTTGCTGTATGAATGAATGGAGCAAGCAATGACAGCCTAAAGGCACAAACTGCCTGAGAGGAGATTTCCTGGGTGGTCAAACCCCACTAAACCTGAAGTTTTAGGATAATGTGAACAGACTCTTTCATCAGGATACTTTTTGTTACCAGGAATAAAGAGGTAAATTAATGGTGCAAGCAAGAATGGGTGAAAACTAATGTTGAAGGGCGCCCACTGTCAGAAAGCAGAGAGTTTGCAGAGTTGCCATTTAGTGCCTTACTGAAGCAAGATCCCTAAGGCACTTTGCCAAGGTGAGAATGTGATGAGGTTGGAACCCTCATACCCAGAGGATGGGAGTGTAGGATTGCGCGGCCACTTTGGAAGACAGAAGGGTAGTTCCTTAGAAAACAAAACAGAGAGTTGTCATATGACCAGCAATTCTGCTTTTAAGTGAAATGAAACTACACATCCACACAAAAACTCACACATCTATGTCACAGCAGCATTGTTCATAATAGCCAGAAAGTAAAAACAACCCAAGTGTCCATCAACTGATGAAAGAAGAAACAAAACGTGCTGTCTCCATACAATGGAACTTTTTATTCGAGACCGTCTTACTCTGTCACCTGGGTAGAGTGCCATGGTGTCATAGCTCACAGCAACCTCAAACTCCTGGGCTCAAGCAATCCTCCTGTCTCAGCCTTCAGAGTAGCTGGGACTACAGATGCCCACCATTTTTCTGTTTTTAGTAGAGATGGGGTCTCACTCTTGCTCAGGCTGGTCTCAAACCCCTGAGCTCAAGGAATCCACCCACCTTGGCCGCCTAGCGTGCTGGGATTATAGGTATGAGCCACTGGGCCTGGCCCACGCAATGGAATATTATTCAGACATAAATAGGAATGAAGTACTGGCATACGAGTACGCTACAACATGGATGAACCTTGGAAATGACCTGGTAAGTGAAGGGGGCCAGACACAAAACGCCACAGGTAGCCTGATTGCATTTATGGGAAATATTGAGAATGGGCAAGTTAATAGAGGTAGAAGAGAGGTTAGCGGCTGCCTTGGACTGGGGGCGGGGTTGGAGGGAATGGGGACGAAGTGCTAATGCATACAGGGTTTCTTTTTTATGAGGCAATGAGAATGTTTCATAATTTACTGTGGTGACAGTTGCACAATTTTGTGAATATACCAAACACCACTGAAATGTACACTTTGAAATGAGAGAATTGAATAGCGTATGAATTATATCTAAATAAATCTATTATATCATTGTATAAGATATATTATATAGTAAGTATATTATACGTGTGTTATAAAATATATAACATTAAAATATAACACGATATTATGCATCAAGTACATGGTGCTATAAATGTGTGTGTATAGGCACATACACACACACACAAAAAAACCTCTTGAAATAGACTGATTTTTCTTTCACTCATCTATAGCAAAGAAGAATACATGTATAGTTCTCCATGTTGTATTTTTTTTTTAAGCTTCGTCATCTATTTTTAAAATTCAGGCACAGTTTTCCTTCTACTTCAAAATGTAGCCATGTTAATTTTCATATTAAAAAGTTTATTTTTCCCAAACCCATGAATGAAATCTATGTTCCATGAAAAAAGAAAAACCATTTAGTAACCTGGGGAAGTGGTCATAACATAATGGTAAGTGGAGTAAAGCAGATATAAAGCTCTGTGTACAGGATTAAGTCCATGAGAGGGTTTTGAGAAAGGAAGATTATATATATATATATCCTGTATATGCAGAGATATTATACTATATGCATTTATTTTATATATATATATACACACACACACACACACACACACATATATGCAGAGAAAAAAGACTGGAAGGAAATTGCTAAGATAGTAACAGTGGTTATCTCTAGGTAGAAGGATTACAATTAATTGTTCTTTTTGATACTTTTTCTCTTTTTCATATTCTTAACAAATCTTGCATAATGATAAAAAATAAACATTATTTGAGCCAACAGATGAAGCCCCGGAGGGGAGAGATCGGGCAGTGTTTTTCTGGAGACTACGTGGCACAGTCCTTGCTCTGATGCACACACCCTGAACTCACACCCCCGGAATCACAGCTGGACCCTATGTGGGACATGCGTGCACATGGGGCGGCTCCTGGCATCCCCTGTTTTCTGCAGGTGCTGGTGGGGAACTTGGATTTTTTCCCAGAGAGGAGATGAAGCCAGAGCCTTTGAAAAGTTCTGAGAAGGAAAACAAAAAGATCATTATTTGACAACAGCTGGAGGAGGCAAATCAGGACTGGATACGATGGGGGACAGAGCTCTAGACTGGACGTCAGATGTGGGGTCAAACTTCTGCTTTTCTTCCAACCAACGGGATTACCTTAGTCAAGTCACTTCCTTTCTCCAGTCCTGTTTCCTTGATGGTTTATAATCCCATGGTTTTGCCTGTGCTGTGTGGAGAGTGACTGCCCAGCACAGCCCCTGCCCCCTCCAGGAATCTCAGGGGCCACTCTGCACCCAAAGGCAATCTGTCACTTGACTCACGACACTTTTCAACCTACCCAGTTGGGGAAAACTTTTTCAACAAGGCAGCAGGAACAAACAGCATTCCTCATCCTCTCACCCCTGAACTTGCTCAAGTGTGAGAATATGTTTTGGGCACCAGCCAGGTGCCAGGCACTGGTGCTGTGCTGTGAGGCAGACACTGTCCCGCTCTCCTGAAGCTCATACAACTACCAATTACAGGCCACCTGTCATGGGAGAGAGGAATGATTCACATACAACACTTTTTTATAAGGCTCACGCCAACCCTATGCGGCTGATCCTACCGTTTGCATTTTACAGCTAAGAAAGTGTAGCCTTAAAAAAGTGAAGTGCTTTGCACAAGGACAGGGAGCAAACACGTAGTAAAGGAAGGAAGGATTCCAACCAACCCCGGTCACTTACACATCACAGCTGCTGGTGATTTGTACAGTTTAGGCCAGTGCTTCTCAACCTTCCTAATGCCGCGACCCTTTAATACAGTTCCTCATGTTGTGGTGACCCCCAACCATAAAATTATTTCCGTTGCTACTTCTTAACTGTAATTTTGCTACTGTTATGAATTGTAACATAAATATCTGATATGCAGGATGTATTTTTGTTGTTACAAAGGGGTCGCGACCCACAGGTTGAGAACCGCTGCTTTAGGTAGAACAAAGGACTTCAAGGCCCACCCAATCTCCACCCTCTTCGATCTGGCTGAAAGAACTAGAGAAAAACAAAATAAATTGCAGTAAACCCAATGCCAAAACATAAAACTTGCTATTAACTGTATAAGAGCAAATTATGAGCTCATAGAAATGAATTTGTGTGGTAAAACAGTAGTCTAGAACAGGCGTCCTCAAACTACAGCCCACGGGCCACACGCAGCCCACGTAGGACATTTATCCAGCCGGCCAGGTGTTTTTGCTGCCGCTGTCTGTCCTGCTTAGCAGCCGACTCGTCCCGGGGCCTGAAGTCCAGCCCTCCAATGGTCTGAGGGACAGTGAACTGGCCCCCTATTTAAAAAGTTTGAGGACCCCTGGTCTATAACATGGACAAGACACCGAAGAAACATTGAGTCACAACATGAAAAAGTACTGTTTCAATCCTTCTAATTATACCCAGGGAAAGTCTCAATTTGGTCCTAAGGGGTCTCTAACACTTTCCTCAATACTTGCCAGTCTCCCTGTATAACACAAAAAAGAGCTGTTTCTTCAGGCTCAAAGCCTGGGCAGGCAACAGTATCCAAGTAACATTTAACAACATTGCTTTATTTTCATTTTTTATGCAGGGGTGGCGTTTTACGGTTACTTCCATTTGAACAGAGTAATACTGGTTTCCTATGTACTGTGGTCATATACATTTTCTTTTTGAACAAGATTTACTGATACTTTTACTGACATTTTTAATGAGCAGATTTGAAGGAAAATATTAAATGCATGACACCATAGACGTTGTATACAAGCGGTGCAAAAAAATCAAGAAGATGGCATTGAAATGGCTAAGGCTTGAGAAATGCTGCCCCATGAAATTAAAAATAACCCAGCCATGTAATTATATCATGCTGAAAGTAGATTGCAAGTTACCTAAAGAGCACAAATTCACAGTAGCCCGTCACTAGCAAAGCGAAATTTTGAGGGCTTACGTGTGCAGTTACTTTAGCAACAGAAGTATAACTGAATCATATTCGAACCACAGGACTTACATGCCTGGAAGTCTAATTATTAGAAAATTATAGACCTAAGAAACAGAGCTATGCCTCACTGCACACTGCAGGGCTGACCGAATACCTTGTGGTAATTGAATAAACCACATCTGCATAGAGTCCCCTGGCGGGGAGGACTCTTGCCCCAACTACGGTACCCTCAACAACCTCAGCAATTCATTTATTCACTCACTCACTCATTCAGTTATTCATTGCAATTTTTACTGAGTCTCTGTTATGTGTCTATAGATCGGACTACAGTGAAGGGCCACACAGTCCTGATGGCTGTCCCCCATGAGTTTCCAGTTCAGCAGGGAGTCAATCCCAGCCTCCCACACTTGTATGCCTACCTGCCAACCTGGCTCTGAGAAGAGCCCCTTTCTTTGAGCACACAGAACATAGTAACCTGCCTTCCCTAGGGGTGGTCAGAGGAGCCTCCCTGGATGAAATAATCATCAAGCGGAGATCTAAGCTGAGATCTAATTATCCTAGGGAAGTAGGAGAGGCGGCAGATATAAAATAGCAGCTGCATGGGCACAGTGGCTCCTACCTGTAATCCCAACACTTTGGGAGGCTGGGGCAGGAGGATTCTTTGAGGCCAGGAGTTCAAGACCATCCTGGGCAACATAGTCCCTAAAAAAAAAAAAAAAATCAAAAAAATTATCCAGGCATGGTGGCATGCAGCTGTAGTCCCAGCTACTTAGGAGTCTGAGGCATGACGATCACTTGAGCCCAGGAGTTCAAGACCAACCTGGGCAACATAGTGAGACCCTACCTCTACAAAAATAAATAAAGAAACACCCCCCCCCCAAAAGCAGGTGTTTCCACATGTACATGTATAGATGTGGTCTCACGTCCCATGATCCACTCATAAGGTGAGTATCTCCCACTGGGAATGTGATCCGTGGGTTCCAGGGCTTACATTTCAGGTGTCTTAGCCCCTAAATGCAATCCAGCAATGGTACTTGTTCTTTAGTTAGGAACGGGCTATCTGGCCCCAATACTGAGGACACATGGAGAGATGCTGAATGGGTCTCCAACATCAGCTTCTCTGTTGTGACCACTCAGAACTTCCGTCTCAGGCACCAGCCTTACAACAGTGATTCCTGGCGCTGGCTGCACTTTGGACTCCCTAGGGAGATTTCAAAAGCTCCAAACCCAGGTTACACCCTAGTTAGAATCTTTGGGGTGGGACCTGGTGGTCAGTAATACATGTATCAGGCTCTCGCAGGGAGTTAAATATACAACCCCAGCAGAGAACCACACAGGGCCCTTAACCACTATGAAGGATTCAAATCTACCAAACCATGCTGGGCACCTGCTATGCCTCAGACACTGAGCTGGGAGCAGGGTGGGGGTCGGTGAGGATCAGATCCCCACAGTCTCTCAACAATCACTATGGAAGGACCCACCTGCTCTCCAAATGCCCAGGAACCAAGATAAAGATGAAAAGTGCTCTGGTCACACCAATTTCTTGGAGATCTGGTTGAAATGCAGATTCTGACTCAGCAGGCCTGGACTGGGGCCCCCAAGCCTGCATTTCTAACAGACTCCCCATGAGATGCTACTGGCCTGAGAGGGCCACCCCTAGGCAGCAACAGTAAAGGAAGCCTCTGCAGTAGCCGCTCCTTCTCCATCATCTCGAGGCGATAACAAAGTGTGAGGAAAGAAGGGGACACACCTGCACAGACTGCCAGGTGTGGGTCACCACCTCCTCTTCAAAGCCTGCCCCCCACCACACACCTCCAGTGCGTGGAGCAGGGCTCAGAAAGAAAAGGGAAGTTCTGGAGAGAGGCAGTGCTGGGTCAGTGGTTGTCAAAAATAGCAAACCATCTGTGCCCAGTGCCCCCCCACCCTAACGAGTACCCCACCTGGGGCCAGAACAAAGGCAGGGAAATTTGAGAGGCATCAAGATCAAAACGGCCTCTGAGGCTTTCCTGCAGCCAGCTGAGCCTTCGCTTCTAATTAATCACTCGTTCTTGGCAAATCAATTGTGCGTGTTTTAAAATCTGTACTCCAAGGGCAAAGGATGGGGTAGGAGTTGGAAGTTGGAGCTGAGGCTCCGGGCAGTGAATTCTTGGGGGAGTAGCTTGTAACTGAACAGGGAGAGGGGCCGAGTGGGGTCAGTTTTGACTCATTGCAGGGGCAGAAAAGAATGGATTGAACACACAATTGCTTGCAGAGACCAGGCAGGTGACAAGAACGGGTGGACTGAGCAGGGGTGAGTAGAAAGGGCAAGACAGACTGGAAGCAGGTGGAGACCACATACCCAGCCTCAGGAGGGTGGTGGCTACTCGGTGCCAGCTCCGCCTGTCACACAGGTATGCAGACCTGGCTTTGCTGCGTCTTCCCTTTTGTTTTGGAAAAATATCTGAAAACAGAAGGTGGCTCAAATTGTTTCGAAACAGCATGCCTTCCAACAAAATATGTCTGAGATCCACATAAGGGAGGCAGGTTACCAACATATAGCCTCTGAAATAGAGTCTGTAGGAATTACCTGGAAAATTAAAAGGTATTTCCAATTATTTTAAGCCCAAACCTATCAGATTCTCTAGGAGGTCTCAGATAACAGAATGAAAGAGGATATATAGTCACAGCGTAACTATGGGTGTTCGACACTCCACATCCACCTTTCCATGAGCAGCTGCTTGCCCAGGCCTGTGCTGGGTGTGTGCTATCATTAGGTGGTCCGTAAGAGCAAGGAACATGAAAAGCGTAAGATCACTTCAGATCGCAGCACGTGCCAAAAGGTGAACAAAACGGGGAAGTGCGATGCCGCTGCTCAGGCAGCAGCAGTGTGAGCTGTCAGGGTCAGCTCACAGAGGGGGTGTTCTTTGAGGAAGTCTGAATGATGAAACATTAGCAACCATTAAAATCTCAGGGTGGACTATACCGGCCGAAGAGAACCGCAAAGGCAAAGACCCTGAGGTGGGTATGACCTTGGATCATTCTCATTCATCATCAAGGTAAAGAAACAGGGCACTGTTGTGCCCACTGAACAGATGGGGACACTGCTTCGACAGCAGGCACACGCACGAGGCCAGGGCCGTTATTCTCCACATGGGGACTTTCAAGATCCTCCCTGGGGTTGGTGAAAGTCCCCTGAGGTGAGATTTGGGTAGAAGTATCTGCTGGGCTCCAGGCATCTGTCTCACATTTGGGCCTGACCCAGATGTGATCGCAGCAGCCCACTCTATCAAGCCCTTCCACCCAGTTTCATGCTCCTCAGCCTGGAGCTCAGGCTTCCGGGGCTTCTCCCGCGGTTTGCTATCCCTGTGGAGCCTCTTCCTGCAGGGTCTATTTGACTCAGGAATCAGGGAGGGGAACCATGATTTTTCTATTAAAGCAAGCACAAGTAACAGTCAGCTTTTGCTCCCAGAATGCTGCCTAACAAAGCACTTAGCAATTTTGGATGCTGAGATGGGTGGATGGCTTGAGCTCAGGAGTTCCAGACCAGCCTGAGCAAGAGTGGAATCCTGTCTCTACTCAAAATAAAAAACTAGCCAGGCATTGTGACGGGTACTGGTAGTCCCAGATACTTGGGAGGCTGGGGCAAGAGGACTGGTTGAACCCAAGAGTTTGAGGTTGCTGTTAAGTTGTGACACCATGGCCCCTCTACTCACAACAACAGAGTGTCTCAAAAAAAAAAAAAATCCAAAGAAAATGCTCTGAAAACCACTTGGGCAGGGAATTCTAGGGTCCTAGCTACCCAGAGCACAGCCTAGAAGGAGGAGGACACAGGCTCCAGATAGGAACATGGCCACATCCCTCAGACTCCTCCCCTTGATGGGAGGAACACGGCCAGAAGAAGACCAGAGTGGGCCCTGATCCTCATGAGCAGAGGGAAGTCCCTCTTGCCTGAGACCAAGTGCAGGGCTGGTCTGGAAGACAGGAAGATTGATCTCACTAGTACTGGGGAGGCTACAGAGCAAGGTGGGTGAGAACACAGTTCCTGTGGCACAGAACAGCCTGGGTCTCATCTGGCTCTGCCACTTACTAGCTGTGTGATCTCAGCGTCAGTTTCTGCAGCTATAGAATGGGAGTGATAAGAATGCATACCTCATAGGGATGTCGTGGAGTTAAGGGACATCACACATCTACAGGTCTTAGACTTGGTATCTAGTAAGCATTACTTAAAGGAACAAGAAAGAACACCCTCCTCCCCACACCAGCATGGGCTGTGGAGAGCAGGCAGAAGTGCTGCCCAGGGCCCTGTAGAGAGCTGATGTCCTCAGAGAAGACTCTGGCAAACCAGGGCCTCTGGTTTAAGATGCCTCATGGGAGCTCAGAGCAGGAGATGAATGGACCACTTCCCAAACACAAAAAAGCCCCCCTGGAGATCCATGGAAGTCACTGGGGGAGATATTGAGGAGGAAGTAAGGTTCTGTGAGTGGGGCCTAAAAACTGTATCATTTGGAGATAGTGTAATGCCCAGGAGATTTGCTTCCCAGCAACAATTCTCACTGAGCACATACTTTGTTCGACACCACGCACAGTGCTTTCTTTGTATTGACTCATTTAATCCTTATAGCAAACCTATGAGGTGGGTGCTACTATTATACCCACTTTACAGATGAGGAAACTGAGGCCCATTAAGGGACTTATCCAAGGTCATGCAGCCAGTAAGTGGAGCCGGAATTCAGACCTGGACAGTGTGGCTCCAGAAAGCAGCCCTACCTCTCTAAATTCCCACAGTGGGGGCCAGGCACAGTGGCTAATGCCTGTAATCCTAGCACTCTGGGAGGCTGAGAAGGAGGGTGGGTTACTTGAGCTCAGGAGTTTGACACCAGCCTGAACCCCATCTCTAAAACTAGCCAGCATTATGGTAGGTGCCTGTAGTTCTAGCTACTTCAGGAGGCTGAGGCAAGAATCACTTGAGCTCGAGTGTTTGAGGTTGCTGTGAGTTATGATGCCACAGCATTCTACCCAGGGCGACAAAGTGAGACTCTGTCTCAAAAAAAAAAAAAAAAATACAGTAAAGTCTCAGGATATAAAATCAATGTCCACCAGTCAGTAGCTTTTGTATATGCCAATAACACCCAAGATGAGAGGCTAATTAAGGACACAACTCCCTTCACCATAGCTTCAAAGAAAGGGAAATACCTAGGAATATACCTAACAAAAGAGGTGAAGGACCTCTATATAGAAAATTATGAACCCCTAAGAAAAGAAATAGCAGAGGATATTAACAAATGGAAGAACATACCATGCTCATAGTGGGGAAGAATCAATATTGTTAAACTGTCTATACTTCCCAAAGCAATGTACAGATTCAATGCCATCCTTATAAAATACCAACACTGTACTTTCAAGACTTGGAAAAAAATAATTCTTCATTTTGTATGGAACCAGAGAAAACCCTATAGAGCTAAAGCAGTTCTTAGTAATAAACACAAATCTGGGGGCATCACCATACCAGACTTCTGGCTGTTCTACAAGGCCATAGTAGTCAAAACAGCATGGTACTGGCACAAAAATAGAGACATAGACATTTGGAATTGAATAGAAAACCAGGAAATTAACTAACATCTTACAGCCACCTAATCCTTGATAAACCAAACAAGAACACACACTGGGGGAAAGAATCCCTATTCAATAAATGGTGCTGGGAGAACTGGATATCCACACGTAGAAGACTGAAACTGGACCTGCACCTTTCTCCACTCACTAAAATGGATTCAAGATGGATAAAGGACCTAAATTTAAGGCAGGAAATGATAAAAATCCTCAAAGAAAGCATAGGAAAACCACTTAAAGATATCAGCCTGGGGAAAGACTTTACGAAGAAGACTTCCATGGCAATTGCAACAACAACTAAAATCAACAAGTGGGACTTAATTAAACTAAAAAGCTTCTGTACAGCTAAGGAGACAACCACCAAAGCAAACAGACAACCTACACAATGGGAAAGGATATTTGCATATTTTGAAAGCTTGATAACTAGGATCTATAGAGAACTTGAATTAATCCACATGAAAAAAGCCAACGATCCCATATATCAATGGGCAAGAGACATGAATAGAATCTTCTCTAAAGAAGACAGACGAATGGCTACCAAACATATGAAAAAATACTCATCTCTAATTATTAGAGAAATGCAAATCAAAACCACCCTGAGATACCATCTAACCCCAGTAAGAATGGCCCACATCACAGAATTTCAAAACTGCAGATGCTGGCATGGATGTGGAGAGAAAGGAACACTTTTACACTGCTGGTGGGACTGCAAACTAATACAACCATTTTGGAAGGAAGTATGGAGAACCCTCAAAGAATTCAAGCCAGACCTCCCATTTGATCCTGCAATCCCATTTCTAGGCATCCAGAAGGAAAAAAATCTTTTTACCATAAGGACACTTGCACTAGACTATTTATTGCAGCTCAATTATAATCACCAAAATGTGAAAATTGTCTAAATGCCCACCAACCCAGGAATGGATTAACAAGCTGTGGTATATGTATACCGTGGAATACTATCCTGCCATTAAAAAGGATGGAGACTTTATATCCTTTATATTAACCTGGATGGAATTGGAACACAATATTCTTAGTAAAGCATCACAAGAATGGAGAAGCAAGAATTCTATGTAGTCAATTTTGATATGAGGACATTAATGATCTAGTACATGGGGAGAGAAAGGGGAGAGAAAAGAGAGGGAAGGAGGGAAGAGTGGGGGGTCTCTGGTGTGTGACACACCTTTTAGGGGCAGGACAGAATTATAAGAGGGACTTTACCTGACAAATGCAATCAGTGTAACCTGGTTTCTTGTACCCTCCATGAATCCCCAATAATAAAAAATTAAAATGTAAACAAAATTAAAAATAAATAAATGAATAAATAAATTCCCACAGTGCCTTGCACACAGCTCAGCACGCGGTAGGGGCTCGGGAAATGTCTGCTACGCTGGAGCAAGTTCTCTGTGAATTGAATCTGTTGGAACTGGATGCTATTATTGCGACTGATTTCCTGTTCTGGTTCTGGTTCAAGGTTTCTGCTAGGTCAGGGTCCTTGTCTTCATGGTTACGTTGAACCAGTGCTAAGTCACCCAGGCACCATCTGCAAAGGGAAGGAACCTTGAACTCTCCTCCCGTTCCTCCCCTGACTCTGCAGCCTCTTGCTTCTTATGAATCTCGCTGCCTTCCCACCTTCTCCAGCTCTCACGGCTCCCTCTTGGATCTATTTCAGACGCATCCCTGGGAGCCAATCTTAGCATTAGGGGCTTCAGAGCAACTTCTCTCACAGCAGAGTTCACCTAAGAGGGGAGGAGTGTGTTATCTGCCCAAAGCCAAGCATCATGGAGGATGTTTAATTTTTTTTTTTTCTCTCCTCTTGGGATTTCTAAAGCCCTGTTACAAAAATATTCCCACTGTCTGGGATGCTGAGCTGCGGAATTCCTTCTTCCCTACCCACTGTTCATTACCACGTGAAAAATGCACAAAACAGGACAGGGCCGTGCAGCAATGAGGCAGCCATTACTGAAGTTGGCCGCTGAGCCCCAATACAGTCTTTAAACCATATGGTTTAAACATTCATTCATTCATCCAACAAATATGTTGTACCTGTTATGCCCTAAGTGCTGAAGTGGGTGCTAGGGAGGCAGCCCAAACCCGAGTGACATTTACAGCCAGGAGGTCAAGTGTCCTCTCTGACCCTCAGTTTCTTTTCTTGTGAAGTGGAGGTGCTCGGGAAGAAGTAAGGTCTTCACAGAAGTTCTTTCCCTCCACTATGTGAGCAGGAAGGAAGTACCCTTGGAGGGGAGAGCCAGGATGCAGCCTTCTAGGTCATTTCTCTATTCTGGGGCTCCATTTCTTCATCAATAAAATGAAAGGCCTAGACTGAATGGTTCCAAAGAACTCGTCTGACTCCGTCTGTCACTCTTCACTTCCAACCTTCTGTGATTCTAGCATGAGAACACCCACCAAGTGCGGGAATGGACATCCTTCCTTCTGGGAGCAAATTTCCTTTCAGGATGCTCACATAATAACCTTCTCAAAAAGCAGCAGGAAGAGAATCGCTTCTCTCCAGGTTGCGTATGAAAGTTTGTGGGGACCCCACCCCGGAGCTGCTTTCCCCAGATCTCCTGAGTCACTAAATTTATCTTCCCCATCACGCTGTTAATCTCTGAAAATTTAACGGCATGACCATCAGCCGCCTAAAGAACACAGCTGAACCACCACTAATAAATCAAAAAGTCCTGTGATGCTTCTGAATAAATGATAGCTGCTCAGATCAGCAGGCGGGCCAGCAGGGGCTGTTTAATGTACCTTGGGAGAGATCTAAACTCAGGCCCTGCTGCGGTGGGAGGCGATGGGAGGCTGAGCTGAGAAGACAGAAAGCTCAGTACGCAGAGCAAGAGGTCCCCAGAGTCACCCATGGGTGTTTGTACAGAATCAGGCCCAAGCCCTCCTAGCCAGGCCTGAAAGCATCTACTAGAGAGAGAGGAAAAGCCATCCTGGACATTTTTAATGATGTCTCTAAGTGTCTTAAAGAGTTCAGGAAAGAGGTATCAACTCAGAACCTCAATTATAATCCTATCTCTTCTAAAAATCTCCTGCTTGGCCATTTTCTCTACCTGCAAAGTGGGAATCCCACGAACCAAAGACGTCTCCTATCCTTGGCCTTGCCCCGTCCAGTAATAACCACTGATGCGCCCGCTTCACACAAATAGGAAACAGAGGGTTAGAATGGCACGGCCCCAATGCTCTGCCTTCTCTCCTGCGGTGGGAACCCTGGGTCCTATGCGGCTGCTTTTCTGCTTTGAGGAGCTGGAGCCCACAGGGAAGCTTCAGGCCATGCTCCCCACCCAGGGCCTCTGGGATTGGGTTGCAGTGACTTGTGTGACTCACACAGCCTTCCTGCACATCCCCCAGCTCTGTGTTCCCTCCCCTGTGGTGACTCTGAGAAAAGGCAGATGGACAGCTCCGGCCGCAGCCAGATCATCCTTTGGAGTCAATTCCTAACGGGTGCAGTGTCCAAGGACATCCTGAGCTCGGCCAAAAATTGTCTGGAAATTCAAGCCTGAATCATGGAAAACTAGCTGTGCTCAGAAATGCAGGGCAGGGGGAGATACAGTCAGGGGCTGCTTACACTCTGCGCCCCCCCACCCCTGCCCCGATGTGTGGGCCTCCAAGAGCATCTTAGCACATCAGGCTCCCAGCAGCCCCACATCCCAGGGAGACACAGATAGCCACCTCTGCACTGCCACTATATCCTGCCAGCTGCAGACTGCAGATAAAAAGGCCAAGGCCTCCCCCATACCCACAAGGACACACTCTTTGACCTTTTGAGATAAGAAGGTAATCCAGTGCAATGGTTTTTAAACATTAAGACACCAAAGCCCTTTTTCAAAAACTGTACTTGATAGCTAAACAAATGAGGCAGAGAAAGCGGGAATTAAAATCCTAGTCCCTGCCTACCCTGCTGCCTCTTGCCTCCCAAAAAGGCAGGGCACTTCTTCAGAACGTTGGGCCGCGAAGAACGCAGTTTGCAAACCACTACTCTAGTCAGATATTCAAAGAGGCCCAGGAGCTCGAAAGTGTCTGGCTCAGAATTACACAAGGAGATAATGCATGGGTGATGCCTCCTCCCTGGGGGGCTTCTAAACACCCAAACAGGAGGCAGATAGCCCCTTACCTGGTGTGGGTTTCCCTAACACCAGTCAATTCTGGTTGATTGTTTGTGAGTCGGTTGGTGGGTTGGTTGGATGATTTATTAGTTGCTCCTTGAATGGTAGAGTAGTTGGCTGGTTAGTTCACTGGTTCACTGATTAGTTGCTTGGCTGATTGGTCAGTTGTAGATGGTTAGTTGGTTATTCAGTCAGTTGATGGAGTGGTTAGGTGGCTAATTGCATGGTCAGTACATTGATTAATTAGATAGCTGGTTGATTAGATGGTGTTGGGTCATTAGCTGGCCAGAAGATCCTTTGGAGTCAGTTCCTAACGGGTGCCCTGTCCAAGGTTTTATTAGTAGTGTTTTAAAGAAGGGTCTAAGACATAAAGTGGACACTTGATGGGAGAGGAACCAAGCCAGCAGCCTTCATTGGGGAGAAATCAGTGAGGTTCACTCAAGGTTTCCAGTACAAGTGAAGGCAGAAAAAGCAGCTACGGTAGGTTGCCATTTGTCAATGTTTTGAGTTGGGAGGTGAGGAAATAAACCAAATAATGTGAGTGTCCTGTATAAACTGTCAAGTCCAGTATATATGTCAAGGGTCCTCCCTCCCCCTCCAGGCTTCTAGCTCCTCCTGCTTTCTCTTCTTCTACCCCCTGCCAAAAATGCTGCCTCTCGGGACGTCCCCCACCCTAGATAACAGTGCATGGTGTATTTTAGCGATGGAGCATGCATGGGAGCATTCCGGCCATCCTACAGGAGATGGGATTGGGGTTTGAAGGAAGGAGTTCTCCTAGGACCCAAAATTCAGAGCAGCATTTGCACTGAGCTAAAGATAATGGCATTTTTTTCTTTTTTTTTAAATTAAGTCATTTGTACATAGATCATAAATACATTTATGCCTCACAGCAAACTTCCACACTAAGCATAGGTCTAATCTCCATGTAGAAGATGAGAAACCTGAGAGCCAAAGAGGGGCAACAACTCCAATTCCAAGAGATAGAGAGTTCCAGCAGGTACAGGAACCCCCAATTTGAGCCCCTGCCTCCCGAGTCCAAGCACCACACTCCTTCACAACTCCAGGGTCACAAAGGTGTCCAACCTACACTCGGTCCACCCCAGCTTGCTGTCCCCTGATCCCGTGGCTTCTCCTCACTCTCTTTGGGGTACCAGACTGGATGCTGATGCCAGTGGGGATCCCCACGCATCACCCATCCACAGGCCAGGGCCAGAGCAGGCTGCAGGTGCCACACAGCGCCCCAACTGCTAGATGAGCCCAGTGGGCCCCTTGCTTGATGCCCAGCCCAGTGTGTGCTGAACTCAGTGCTGGTGCCACAATCAATTAACATGAAAACTCCCAGCTGTGACCACTCCATGCATTTGTTTGCAAGATTAATGGCAAATAGAAAATTGCTTCTTCACCTTGGGACAGTCAAGGAAATCTGAAGAACACCCATGCAACAGCCCTGTAAATACTCCTCAAGGCCACTCCTGCCTTTCACCACACTCTTTGGTATCAGAATGTGAGCTCATGTGGTTTCCCTGCCCATGCTTTGCAAGGGCAATGGGGCCTGCTGGGGGATGGGCATGATCATATAATTGAGAGGCATTTCAGGCCCCTTCTATTTGCCCTTCCAGGGGTGTAGGAACAGAAGATGATTTGGGGGTGGGGGCACAAATGGCTCCCTGTCATGTATTTCTTCTTCAGAGACCAGCTTTAAAAGTTGAATAAAATAATAATTATTATTAATAATAACGATGCACTGACTTATGCGTATGATGAGCTCACTATAAACCAGGGACTTTCTATTGTCTCACTTCCCGTTGGCAATGCCAGCCTTTTGAGCATGGAACACTTGTCATCCCCATTTTGCAGATGAGAAGACCAAGGCACAAAGTTGCAAGTGATTTTAGTGGAGGAGCCTGGACTTGAACCAGGCCATCTGACACCAGCCCCAAGGGGGGGGGTGCTACAGATCTCAAATCCTTTCCTAAGAGCTTCACAATGTGGTCCCTACTTAGGAAGAAATAAGGAGTCTCCAAGGGTGGTCTCTTAGAAACATCACTTGCCTTTAAGCTCCCCATTTCTATTTGATCCCTCACTCTGCTGCTAGTAGTGAGAGCTTAGACCCTAATAATATAATAATATATGATGATTAATAATAAAAATAACTTTAAGAAAGTGTTTCTGGTTGCTTTTTGGAAGGAAGGGGTTGGGTGGGTATAATGTTAGTGATTTTTGGAGCTAGGGCACTGGGGACCAAGGAGCTCTGACCTGTTCCCTCTCTGGGTGTGGCAGGATGAAAGCGCTGGTTTCATGCTGTATTTTTCATGCAGGGGGCTTAGCCCCAAAAGCTTCAACTCTGTCATTCGCGGGGAAGAAACCTAGTTTGTGAGCTCCCAGACCAGTGGGGTTTGGAGACTGACTCCTGCCCCATCCTACCAAGATGAGGACAGAGGATGGGCCCTGCAGCAGGGTGGACATGGCCAGCTCACAGTGAACACAAGTGGGAAGTCCAGAGGGGGCTTGAGGGCCATAGGAACACCCTGGCTCACAGTCCCACTGTGGACTCCCTTGAGTCCCCCTGCCATCAGGCTTTTGAGTATATTGGGAGGGCCGTCAGTGCCAGGGCCCTGGTGGGTTATCTTGGAGGTGAGCAGACACAGAAGACAGTAGGAACCCACAGCCAAGGTCAGGCAGGAGTGTCCCCCTCAGCCTTCCACTTTCCAGTGCTGTGACCTTGGACCTTCTCAAAGCCTCAATTTCTCCTCTGTAAAAATGTTGTTGTAAGCTGCATTTTGTTCTTATGCTCTGCTAAGTAATAACTGCAAAACTCCAAATGGGCAAAAGGAGAAAGTCTTTCTCCCATCCCTGTGCCCCATCCCCTCCACCTGCCCAGATCGCCTCCCTAGTTGTAACCACTCTTACCATTTCTTGAGCAGCCCCGTCTAACGAAAGTGTTGGCAATGACAGAGCCTTTCCAGATCCACACTCTCCAGAACACTGGCCACTGCATGCTTGAAATGTGTTTCACATGGTCAGGAACTAAATTCTTCATTTTGCTGAACTGTGATGAATTTAAATGAAAATACCTGCAAGCAGCAAGCGGCTACTATACTGGACAGTGCAGATCAACAGACCCATGATAACTAACATCTACTGAGCCACGACTATGTGGCAAGCCCTGTTCTGAGCATTTCTCACGTATGAACTCCTAATTCATGAGAACCCCAGGAGGCCCATAATGCTCCCCCTTTTGCCCTCCAGAGGAAAAGAAGGGGAGGGAGGGTCAGTTCCTGTGGGGTCACACTACCAGAACATGGAGGAGCTGTGATCTGGGCGCAGACTGTCTGCCTCCAACGTCTGGAACCTTAGCTTCTGTGACACGGGGTTATCCTAAGACACACGAGCATGTGTGTGATGAGCTCAGCCCCATGGCTGGCACAGAATAGGTCCTTAGGAGCTTGGCCCACCGGCTCCTTAATCAGATCCCTCTCCTTCCTGCTCCCTGTTTCGGCACTTGTCCCCACCCTCAGGACTTGCTCATGTACGTGGGTTCTAACCCATGTCACCATTCCTGCCCATCCTCAATAGCAGAGGATCACACAAGAGGTGAACAGCAGCGGGGGGGCTTACTGGGGCCACTTAGGGGTCTGCCCACCACATGACTATGCCGAAGACTAAAGTCCATATCTTCATCCTGTTAATAGGACTCCACACATACTTCCTTTTACATAAATCCATTCAATACCCCACTAGCAAAGCACAATGGGTATCATGGTCCCACTTTATAGAAGGCAAGGCAGAGGCTAGGGTTGCGATGATTTGCCCAAGGCCACTCTACCTGTTAGTGGATGGGCTGGAAGGAACATGCGGGTCCCAGTCTGGATTTATTTCTCCTGTGTCTAACTGTTCCCTTTCAGGCCACTGAGGTCTGTAAATTCCATCTGCCGCGGCGGGCCTTGCCAGCAGAGGCATTTGGGAGTCCCTGGCACCGGCTCAGGTACCACCTTCCTGCTGTGGAGAGAGGGAATCCTTTGGCTTGGCACTCCACTGCCATTTTCCACCTGCTGGGTTTTATTCTTGTTGATAACAGATACCTAATCCTCCCTTTGAGCCTGGAAACAGGGAATAAACCAGAGCCCCCTTTGAGCTTTTGCTTCACTCAGGCTGGCTGGTTGCACAGGACAGCCATCACGGTATGGTCAGGAGTCCAGGTGACTGAGAGACAGAGCATCCTGCACAGAGCCTTGGGGAGAAGAGAAAAGAGGGCAAGCCAGGAAGCTAAGTCTGGACCCCCGCTGGGGAAGGAGGGTGGCTCACCTAGGCACTTGGGAAGGCCCTGCTGACTTGCTTCCCCTGGGGTCTGGGCCTAGCTGCGCTCATATCCACCTTCACCCTTGCCTGGATCAGCACTGTGTCTCAGGGCCTGACCTGCAGCCTGTATTTCCCAGGCCCCTGGGCCAACTTGGATCCTCCAATGGGAGGCTCAGCTGGGATATCTGAGTGTGGGAAAAGGCAGGAGCCAGGGCATTTCTCCCTCTCCTCTCTGATGTGGATGGTGTCTGGGTCCATGTTGTGCTGCTTGAACAGAATGCCCCAGATGAGGTGATTTATAATAAGTCCTTGAAGCTGGGAAGTCTAAGACCAAGGTGCCAGCATCCGCTGAGAACCTTCTTGGTGCATCATAACATGGCAGAAGAGTAAGAGGGTGGGGGAAGAAGGGGCCTGAATTCACCCTTTGTAACAAACCCAGTGCCATTATCACAATGGCATACTCCATTCATAAGAGTGGACCCGTCATGAACCATCACCTCTTAAAATCTCACTTCTTCATATTGTTACCATGGCAACTAATTTTCAATAGTAATTTTGGAGACAACAAATCCTAACACGTAGTGTGTCTAACAAGCCCACTATAATCCTAGTTTTTTCCAAATGACCCCAGCCCCTGGGACTGTAACACCACCCATCCCTGCCTTCTCCCAGCCCTAGGGGAGGTAGGAACTTCCCACTGTGACTATCTCTGGACTGCTTCCTATCTTACTGGGGTTACTCTCAAAGCAGATCCCGAAACAAAGACTTGGGTGCATGGAGTTTATTTGGGAGGTGATCTTGGGGGGCATAGTAAAGGAGAAGGGAGATGAGACAGAAAAAAGATCACAGCTGGTTAAGGATATGTTGATGATGGGCCCCTTCTAGGAACCACTGCAAAACTTCCCAGAATCAACCCACTCGAGGAGGAGAAGACTGTGGTTAAATCTCATCCCTGTGGGTGAGAATTGCCCCTGGGTGTTAATTCTTTCATACCTCCAAACTGACCAATAAAACCACATGAGATAATACTACATACATTTAGATGGGCTCAAATCAAAAAGACTGATAATACCAAGTACTGGAGAGGATATGGGACAACTAAAATTCTCCTACATCCCTGGTGGGAATGTTAAATGGTACAACCACTTTGGAAAAATGCCCAGCTGTTTGGGTTTCTTTCTTTTCTTTCTTTTTTTTTTTTTTTTTTTTTGAGATAGAATCTCACTACGTCACCCTTGGTAGAGTACTGTGGTGTCACAGCTCACAGCAACCTCAAACTCTTGGGCTTAAGCGCCCAGTAGCTGGGACTACAGACCCCTGCCACAACACCTGGCTTTTTTTTTTTTTTTTGCTATTGTATTATCATTGTTGTTTAGCAGACCCAGGCCGGTTCAAACCCTCCAGCCCTGGTATATGTGGCCAGCACACTAACCACTGAGCACAGGTGTCGAGCTGTTTGTTTTTTGAACAGTCTCACTCTGTCACCCAGGCTAGAGTGCTATGGCATTAGCCTAGCTCAAACTACTGTGTTCAAGCAATCGTCCTGCCTCACCCTCCCAAGTAGCTGGGAATATAGATACCCACAATATCCAGTTAATTTCTTCTATTTTTAGTAGAAATGGGGGGTCTTGTTCTTGCTCAGGCTTGTCTCAAACTCCTGAGCTCAAGGGACCCCTCCAACTCAGCCTCCCCAGAGTGCTAGATTATAGGTGTAAGCCATCATGCCCAGCTGTCCGGCTGTTTCTTATGAGACTACACAAACACCTACAAGCCATATCTCTTTCCTAGGTATTTACCCAAGGGAAATAAAAATACCTGTCCACACAAAGATTTGTGTCCTAATGTTACCAGAAGTTTTATTCATCATAGGCAGGAGCTGAGAACATCCCAGGTATCCATTGATAGGAGAATTAATAAAGGAATTGTGATCTTTTCATATAATAGAATGCAATTGAACAATGAAAACGAGCCCATTACTGATACATACAACAAAATGGATGAGTCTATAAAAACATTCTTTTTTTTTTTTTTTTTTTTTGAGACGGAGCCTCAAGCTATTCCCCTGGGCAGAGTGCCATGGTATCACAGCTCATAGCAACCTCCAACTCCTGGACTCAAGCGAGTCTCCTGCCTCCGCCTCCCAAGTAACTGGGACCACAGGTGCCCACCACAATGCCCGGCCGTTTTTTGGTTGCCCCCATCATTGTTGTTTGGCGGGCCCGGGCTGGGGATTCAAACCCGCCACCTTAGGTGTACGTGGCTGGCACCTTAGCCGATTGAGCCACAGGCGCCAAGCCTATAAAAACATTCTAGTGAAGGAAGATACACACAAATTTTATGATTCCATTTATGTCAATCTCTAGAGTAGAAAACATTGACCTATGATGCTAGAGGTCAAGATAGGTGTTGTCTGGGAGTGGAGATGGTATTGGGTGGACAGTAACATAAGGCTGCCTTCTAGAAATGCTGTGCCTCAAGGGGATCTTAGGTATGCCACAAAAATTGGTAAAGATGGTTAATTAAACTATTTTCAAAATAAGTTCAAAGCACAGTAAATATATTCCTTTCTTTACTCTTTTTTTGATTATGATAATTTAAGTGTGCCACAGAAGTTTAACTATAGGTTCAAGTGCGCCGTGAGACTAAAAAAAGGTTGATAAGCACTGTTCTCAAGGGACAGGAATGTCAGATCTTGATCAGAGTCATAGTTACACCATATTCACAAATATAAAAATTCACTGAGCTACAAATTTAACTTTTGGGGACTTTTGTATAAATTATACTTTCATTTGTAAAAATAAACACAGAAAATAAATGAATGAATAGCTCCTTTCTCAAAAGTCCTGCCGCAAACACTCCCCCAGTCTCCAAGGACAGCCCCACAGTTGGTTATCTCCAGCCCCATTAGGGCACAAGGTGAGCAAGGGCAGGGGCCTGGCCAAGCCTCTGGAGTTGCCAATGTAGAAAAACCACTCACTCCTGCCAGTGAATTATGATTAAGAATTTTCTTTCTGGCCTCCAAGTGTTTTACGGGCTCATCCATCAATCTGTCAGGGCGGCCGTCAAGGCGAGAGTAGCAGAAAACTAACAGCTCTCACCCAAACAGCCTGAATAATTCAAGGCCCGCTACAGCCTCCGGACACCGGGAACATGAAGCTAATTTTTTATTTATTTCTCAGGCTCTGCAGTTTATTTCCATGGTCCCTGAAGCTCAGAGTGGGTGTGGCACATCCATGGGCCAAGAAGGAACAGAGGCTGGGTACCCACCCCCCCAATACCTGGAGCAGGGCAAGGGAGAAAGGGGACCTGAACCAGTGGGTCCTCTGAACAGGGAAGGGAAAGAACAGGTATTAGCATCCCAAGATACAGGTTTGAAACCCTGGATCAGTTGCTTCTTGGCTACGGGGTCTTGACCAAGTTGTTCACTTCTCCAAGCCTCAGTTTCCCTGGCTACACAATATGGTATGACACGATAGTGCTCACTGCGTGCCAGGTTCCATTCTTATCACCTGCGTACATTAACTCATTTAATACTCAGACGACCCTATGTGGTAGTTATGTACATCATCTCTATGTACAGAGGCCCAGAGCTCACCCAAATGAATCAAAGTTCCCATCGCGTGGTGTGAGGACTATGGAATCAGAACTTACATCATTCTTGGCACTCAGTAAAGCACAGCCAGTACTGTTATGGTTATTAAAGCATCGTTCAGGGTTGTTGTGTTGTTTGAGCATAACAACAAACATGCAGAGTTGATGGGCATTATGGAACCGCAGTTGGGGAAACTGAGGCAGAGAGCAACGTGAAATGGCTTGCCACTAGACACTATCCTCAGACCCACTGTGGCTCCCTTTATGGAACTGCTGAAACCAAACTCCAAGTCTGATAGATCGATCAGACCCCCAAACACAGGCTTTGATTCTGAAAGCAAAACCTGGATTCAAATCCTGCTTTTGCCGCTCCCCAGTTGTGTGAGCAGAACAGAAGCCTTCACCACAGCTTCCTTGCCCATGGAATAGGATGAAATAATGATTCATTACACAGCAGTCAAGCACAGACTAGGGTGGGAGAGGGCCAGACACCAAGGTTTGCTCCCCAGCCCCGCCACTTACTTAGGGGCAAGACCTTGGCCAAGTTGACTTCTTGAGCCTCAGTTTCTTCATCTGTAAAATGGGGATGGTAAGTCCAGCTTCATAGGGTAGTGTGAAGGATGACATGATGTGAGCTTGGAAAACACTTTTTCCCAGGGCCACAAGCAAAAAAGTGAAATCTGTTAGCATGAATCATAGAAGTTCCCATTTGCCACCATCATTTTTGCAAAGAAGCTTAGGAGAGAAAGAGCTGGCCCCACAGTGGGAAGATTTGCCCAGCCCCCTTCTTGCTAACCAAGGAGAGACTTGTGACTGTCAGGAAAGGGTATGCTGCCACCACAAACCCTCTGAGCTTTTTTGGAGGAGGAAAAAGGATGGGAAATTCCTTGATTTATGCAACAGCACAAGGGCACAAGGGATGCTCGCTGCAGTCCTGGCCGTGTATCACATCCTGGCTGAATGATGGACCCAGCAAGGCCACAGAACTCTCAGAATTTCTGATCAGAAGCCATTTGGGTCTGCTCCAGATGGGATGGGGCAAATAGCCCTATGGCTGTAGCTCCCTGAGCCCCCAAGGCTGATCTGTTCCACTGTATCATCAGCTATTGGGGTGCCTCAGACCCAGTGACAGGTGAGTCAGGGTTCTCAGTCAATGATTTCTTTTTCTCTCAGAAGCTAGTTGCATTGGGGAAACTGAGGCATCCCAGTAGCTGTAAGTCTTCCCCGTCAGGACAAGCCAGAGGGGGTACCCTGATAACACGAAACCCTAAGCCTCCAATGACCTGTTCCTCAGAAGAGGGAGCCCAGCATGGACAAACACTCATGCCCCAGGAAATACCAGATAACTCTTCATCACTGGTTCCTGTCTCTCTAAATGGAAAGTTCTGGCAAGGAGCAAAAGGGAAAAAGGTCCAGAGCAGTGGTTCTCAAACTTGAACAAGCATCAGTATCACCTGAAGGGCTACATAAAACAGATTGTCAGACCCCACCTGCAGGGCTTCTGATTCACTGAGATTGGAGTGGGTCATAAAAATGTGTAATTTTTTAATCTTTTTTTTTTTAAACAGTCTCATTCTGCCATCCAGGCTAGAGTTCATGGCATCAGCCTAGCTCACAGCAACCTCAAACTAAAGTGACCCTCCTGCCTCAGCCTCCCAAGTGGATGGGATGCCCACCACAATGCTTGACTTATTTTTCTATTTTTTAGTAGCGATAGGGTCTCACTCTTTCTCAAGCTGGTCTCAAACTCCTGAACTCGAGCAATCCTCTCGCCTCAGCCTCCCAGAGTGCTAAGATTATAGGCGTGAGCCACCACACCCAGCCTAATCTTACTTTTTTAATTTATACATAATAACTTTACATATTCATTAGATACCTAGTGAAATTTCAATATAGAGTGATCATGTCAGGGTAATTAGCATATCCATCACCTCAAACAGTTATCATTTCTTTGTATTAGGAATATTCAATGTTCTCTTTCTAGCTATTTGAAACTGTATAAAATATTATTGTTAACTATAGTCCTATAATGCTATAGAAATTTTTCCTACTATAAAGCTATCATTTTGTATCCTATAACAAATCTCTCCCTACCCCTCTCAAGATGTGCATCTCTAATTATTATTAAAGTTCTCAGGAACCACACTTTGAGAATGACAAATCCAGAGGAAAGACAGGAAAGATGGTGTTCAAATCACAACTCTGCCATTCCTTTGTTGTGCAACCTTGGGCAAGCTAGATGGCCTTTCTCATGCCCAGTTTCATCATCTTAAAATGGAGCAAATAATGCCTATTTCACAGCGTTGTTAAGATCAGAGACATTAATAAAAAAAAAAAGATCAGAGGCAATATATAAAGTACCTGACACTTAGTAGGTTCTCAGTAGTTCTAAGTGGCAGTTCCTTTGAGAGGCATGGAAATAAAGCTTTCATTGAAGTCCACCACCAACAGAATGGCCTCCTGGGATATGATCTTTCTGATGAGGGGAGAAATCACGGCTTCACAAAGCACAGTTCCATGAAGTCAGCAGTGGAAGCCAGTGACAGGGCGCTCAGAGGAAACTCTCAGTGACACGTAGGCAGAATGGATGCCCAGATTTGCCTGTGCACACAAAACAGGACTAAGTTAAAGAATCAATTTTCTCCTGCCAGACAAGCTGTCTCACCCCAGGCACCCAGAGGGGGCCCGCCCACCCCAGCTTCCCTGAGCACCACAGGAACAAATTTTCAAAGTCATTTTCTCTGTAGTTCCGATGTGATTAAGGAAAGAGATGCCTCTATTAACGATCCTCATATAGGCAAAACACCATGGGCCAAGTTGTCCTGGAAAGAGACGTGAGCAGGAGAGAGGGATGGGAGCACTCCTGCTGCAATGTGATTGTGGGCAAATCTGGGCTCTGGGCTTGTTTCCTTTTTATACAAAAGAAAGGAAGTAAAACTAGCTGACTTCTCAGAATCCTCCAGCTTCAATGTTATGTAGTTCTACAGACAATAGTCTAATTGTCTATTGATCCCGGGTGGATTCAATCGGAAATAAAGATCTAAATGAGATCAAAAAAGGCTGGGACCAGGAGTATGTGTCTATTTCAGCACCACAGATAGCTCCAGGCAACTGGGCATCTCCAGAATGATCGCCTCTGTGATGATCACGTACAATCCTGAGTGACAGGCAGAGCACGGTTTCAGTCTAGCACTAGTGACATTTTTGGTCAGGTAATTGTGAAAGCTGTGCTGTGCATTGCAGAATGTTTAGAAACATCCCTACCCTTTATGCACTAGATGCCACTAGCATAGGGTGACCAGACATCCCGATTTTGGTGGGACAGTCCCGTTTTTCAACAATTTGTCCTGCGTCCTGCCGCATTTTTAAAAAGTCCCAATTTTTGGAAAGAATGCATGAAGGGGCTGGAGAACAAGAAGGGAATATACGGTTTTCGGCCACTGTATGGCTATTTCACCAAAAGATGAGTTTTATATTATTTTTGTTAATTTTATAATGTTAAACTGTAATAAATAATTGCTGAGAAGTGATTATCGAGAACTGCTTATCAAAGTTTGCATTGTTGTCAGGCCCTGCCTGCCCC
>CAUYQV010023613.1:0-27195 GCA_963574575.1 Galagoides demidoff | reverse complement strand
GTAGCTGGGACCACAGGTGCCCGCCATTTTTTGGTTGCAGCCATCATTGTTGTTTGGCGGGCCCAGGCTGGGGATTTGAACCCGCCACCTTAGGTGTACGTGGCTGGCGCCTTAGCCGATTGAGCCACAGGTGCCGAGCCTCCTCTTGTGTTTCTTTATAGATTTACCAAATATGTATAATTTACAAAACAGTAAATTTAGTTTTGCTTATGCTTTGAGTTTATTTAGACAGTATTATACTCTGTATTAATTGGTTACTTGCTGTTTTCATTCACCGTTATACTTCTAAGATTCATTCATGTAAAAATGCAGCTGTCTTTCATTTTTATTCATAGATAGCATTTCATTCTATGTATATGCTGTTTATTAGTCATTCTACTAATGGTATTTAGCTTATTTTTGATTTTTTAATATAAGCCATTATTATAAATATTCATGTACATGTCTGTCATTCTTAAATGTGCTGGAGTTATCCAGGGTATATACTAAGAAGCAAAATTGTTATCTTAAGATAATACCAGTTTTTTCTAAAGCAGTTAAAACAGTTTATACTACTACAGACTGTATAGAAGAACTCTTAACTATTCCACACTTACCCATATTATTATATTACTAATACTTTAAATTCTTTTTCAATTTGGTGAGCACAAAAATAGTCTCATAGCTTTATTTGCATGGAGTGTAGGGTCTTATGTTTGTGGACTTTTGAGTTTCACTTTTGGTGAATTGCCTACTGATATCTTTTGCCCAGGTTTTAATTGCTCTGACTGACCACATTAATTTTATATATCAGTGAAATCCTTTGTGAAGTATGTGTGGGCAGTCTTCTTTTTTTGAGGCATCTCAATGAGTGGAAGTACTTATTTTGGCAATCTTTTGTTCTTTGTGTTTTGTATCTTATTTAAGATATTCTTATCATGAGACCATAAAGTACCTCATAATTTAATATTTTTTTAAGTTTTGCTTTATACATTTATATTTTAATTCACTGAGAATTGTATAAATTAGCAATTGGTACAATAATCGTGCTGAACAAACAGCCACAGGACTGTCTCAGTAGTGTATAATATAAATGGCTTATTTTTTATGCATGTGCATATTGACTGGAAGTTGGTTCATCTAGGCTGGCCTTGGCTGGGTTGGCTGTGTGTTAAAAAGCAGGTCTGCTCGGATGGTTCTACCCCACATTTGTGTAATTCTCCTCCTGGGATTAGTGGGCTAGCTGGGACATGTTCTTTTGTTAGCAGAAGCTTACAAGGGCAAAGCCTTATTTGCAACACATTTACTTACCCTCTTGGCCAAAGTAATATGGCCAAGTCCAAAATCAAGAAATAAGGAAGGAATTACAATCCACCTTTTGTGCTTTATCTATGGAAGAAACTGCTAGACTGAATAAAAAAAGAGTATGGCCATGACTGTAGAAAGAAAGAAGTAAAACTAATTGATTTTTCTCTTGTAATTTTTTTAATAGTATGAGATAGAGACTTCATACCTACCATTCTGTTGTTCATGTTTCTTTTTTTTCTCCATATGGTGAGTGATCTCCCAAGCATCATTTAGCTGAAAATACTGCCCTTTCCCCATGTATCTGTATTGCCCTTTCTGGTATCTATCCATTTTCCATCAAGTGAAGGTTTGTTTTAGAGATCTCTGTTCTTTTCCATTTGTCTTTTTCTCTAATACTGTGCTGCCTTATAACTCTAATAACACTGTTATCAGTCATTTTGATTGTAGCTTTTCTAGTGGGGTGAAGTATATCTGATGATAGTTGTAATTTGTGTTTTCCTAATGACTGATGATATTGAGCATCCTTTCACATGCTTATTGCTCATTGGTTGATTCAGATCTCTGCCCATCTTTTAATTGGATTGTTTTCTTATTGAGTTGTAGAAATTGGATACAGGGCCATTATCAGATATGACAATCTTTGGCCTTTTTTTTTTTTTCAATTTTTTTTTTTTTTAAGACGGTCTCATTATATCACCCTCAGTAGAGTGCTGTGATATCACAGCTCACTGCAACCTCAAACTCTTGGGCTTAAGCAATTCTCTTGTCTCAGTCTTCCAAGTAGCTGGGACCACAGGTACCCACCACAATGCCTAGCTATTTTTTTGTTTTAGTTGTCATTATTGTTTAGCAGGCCCAGGTTGGGTTCGAACTTGCCAGTCCCACTGTAGGTGGCTGGCACCCTAGCTGCTGAGTTATAGGTGCTGAGCCCAAATGTCTTTTGATAACATTTTATTCCTTTAGTGGGGTGAATATTTTGTTAGTTTTTTTTTTCTTAAATCTTTATAATTCTGAATGTTATTCCCTAACTGGTTTTTAAAGTTTATTTTTCTGAATTTAATTAGCAATTTTGCTAATCTCTCTACTAAATTTAGTAATTTGAATATATATTTTTCTGTAGACATGTCATCTGCAAATAATTTTTTTATAATTTTTATTTTTATTTATCTTACACTGCTGAGTAGAACTTATACTACAGGTTTTTAATCATCTGTTTTGAGGAATACTTTACATACAATAAAGTGTACCTGTTTTAAGTATACAGCTCAATGAGTTTTGACACAAATATACACCCATGTTAGCACTGGCAAAACTAATCAATACTTATTGAAAGAATGCCAGAGGCCCATGCAAAGGGAAGAATAGGAATGAATGGTAAAGTGTCATAAGTGAACATTCTGGATTAAGGGAAGTGTTCTATTATTAACTGTGGCAGTGGTTCATCCTAAGTTTCAAAGGGACTGCTATCAATATTTCCCCTACTACTGTATTATAATTTTCTGGTAGAAGCTCTTTACTAAGTTAAGGATATTCTATTCAAATTGTAGCTTGATGAGAGTTGTTGGGCTTGTGCTTGGTTGGTTTGTTTGTTTATAATCATGAATAGATGTTGAATTTTTTGGAATTCCTTTGGGCATACATGATCATGGGTTTTTAATTTACTCAGCTAATGTGATGAATTATATCCATGTGTTTAAAAATGTTAAACCACCCTTATCTTTCTGAAATAAACTAAATTCTCTATTTTAAATGCTGAATTTTTGAGTCTTTTGGCATAAAATTTATGATACTATCTTTTCTTCTGAATATCTGTGGAATATATAGTTTTATCTGCATTTTTATTCCTTAGTCATCTGTGCCTTCTGTTTTTCTTAGTAAATTTGGAGGATTAGTAGTTTTATTTTCTTCTATAAATAACCAACATTGCTTTTGTTAATTTTACGTTTTATCAGTTTTTGTTCCATATTATATAATTCCTTTCACATTGTTTGGCCTTATTTTGCCCTAAGATTGTTAACATTTATTCTTTATATCTAAATCCATAAATTTTTCTTACTAATATCCCAAAAGTTTTATTTTTTTCACTAAATATTTTTATGAAAGTAGTATATGCAGATAGTTTAAAAAGTCAAAGGGCTATGCAAGATTATTATGAAAAGACAGCAAAACTTCATTTCATGGTTACTTTTGTAGATGTAGAAAATGCTTCCTATAAAATTCAACATTTATTCCTTATTTTAAAAAAATAAAACAGAAATAGCTGAATACTTTAAAAATTTGTTATTGTGACAAAAATACATAGCATTTTTACCATCTTAACAATTTTTTAAGTATACAGTTCAGTAGTGTTATGTGCATTCACATTGTTGTGCAACCCTCACCACCATCCATCTCCAGAACTCTTTTTTTTTTTATCCCAAAACTAAAATTCCATACCCATTAAACAGAGTCTTTCCATTCCCTCCTGTCCCGATGGCCCTGGCAATCACCCTTCTTATTCTTGTCTTTATGATTTTGACTACTCTAGGTAGCTCATGTAAGTGAAAGCTTATGGTATAGATCTTTTTTGACTGACTTATTCACTTAGCAAAAATGTCAGGGTTAATCTGTATTGCTTCATGTTAGACTTTCCCCTTTTTAAGGCTGAATAATATTCCATTTTATGTATATGCTGTATTTTGTTTATCCATTAATTTGCTGATAGATACTTCGATTGCTTCCATGTTTTAGCTATTGTGAATAATGTTGCTATAAACGTGTATGTACAGATACCTTTGAAACCTTGCCTTCAGTTCTGGATGTGTATATATATGCTCTGAAGTAGAATTGCTACATCACATAGTACTTTTAACTTTTTTTTTCCCTGCAGTTTTTGGCTGGGGCTGGGTTTGAACCTGCCACCACCAGTATATGGGGCCAGAGCCCCACTCCTTGAGCCCCAGGCACCACCCAGTACTTTTAATTTTTTGAGGGACTGCTATACTGTTTCCTGCAGTGGCTATACTTACATCCCCACCAATAGTGTGTGAAGACTCTGATTTTTCCACATTTTTGTTGCAATTTTCTGGTTTTTTTAAAAAAAATAGTTCATCTGAATGGGCTTGAGGTACTAATGGTGGTTTTGATTTTATATTTAGTGATTTTTTTTCAAGATCTTTTCATGTGCTTATTGGCCATTCCTATAATCTTTGGAGAAATGTCTGTTCCTTTATCCTTTTTTGAATCATATTTTTTTGTTGTTGAATTTTAGGAATTCTCTATATAGCCTAGATGTTAATCACTTATGACATTTATGATTTGCAAATGTTTTCTCCCATTCTGGAGGTTGTCTTTTCACTCTCATTGATAGTGTCCTTTGCAAAGTTTTTCATTTTCATAAAGTGCAGTTTTTATCTATTTTTAATTTTGTTGCCTGTGCCTTTGGTATCATACCCAAGAAATCATTGCTAAACCCAATATTGTAAAGCCTTTCCCTTATATATTCTTCTGGGAGTTTTATAGCTTTAGCTCTTATGTTTAGGTCTGTGATACATTTTTAGTTAATTTGTATATATTGTCTAAGACAAGGGTCCAACTTCATTCTTTTGTACATACATAGCCAGTCTTCCCTTTTGTCAGAAGAGTGCCTTTCCCTCATTGAATCGTCTTGCTACTTGTCAAAAATTATTTGACCATATATGTTAAGGTTTATTTCTAGCCTCTCTATTTTGTTCCTTTGGTCTATATGTCTGTCTTTATACTGGTATCTCACTATCTTGATTACTGCAGCTTTGTATTAGTAACTTTTCAAATCAGAAGTATGAATCCTCCAACTTTTTTATTTTTCAAGGTTATTTCGACTATTCAGGTTCCTTGAGATTCCATGTGAATTATAGGGTGGGTTTTTCTGTTTCTGCCAAAAAAGTCATTTCAATTTTGGTAGAGATTAAATTGAATGTATAGATAGCTTTGGGTAGTATTGACATCTTAATATCGTTTTCTGCAGTTACAGAACATGAGATGTCTTTCCATTTGTTTACGTTGTCTTTGATTTCTTTCAGCAACATTTTATAGTTTTTATTCTGTAAGTCTCACGTCCTTGGTTAAATCTGAAGTACGGTTGACTCTTGAACAACATGGAGGTTAAGGGTACCACCATTGCGCAGTAAAAAAATCTATAAGTAATTTCTGTTTTTTGTTTTCTTTTGAGATAGAGTCTCACTATGTCACCCTTGGTAGAGTGCCATGGCATCATAGCTCACAGCAACCTCAAACTCTTGGGCTTAAGAGATTCTCTTGCAATTTGGCACCCATAGCACAGTGATTATGGTGCCAGCTACAAACACTGAGGCTGGAGGGTTCAAACCTGGCTTGGGCCTACTAACAACGTGACAACCGCAACAAAAAAAAAGCCAGACGCTGTGACAGGTGCCTGTAATCCCAGCTATTTGGGAGGCTAAAGCAAGAGAATTGCTTAAGCCCAAGAGTTTGAGGTTGCTGCAAGCTGTGATGCCAGGGCACTTCATTGAGGGCGACATAGTGACACTCTGTCTCAAAAAAAAAAAAGAGAGAGATTCTCTTACCTCAGCCTCCCATGTAGCTGGGCACTATAGGTGCCTGCCACAATGCCTGGTTATTTTTTTGTTGTAGTTGTCATTGTTGTTTGGCAGGCCCTGGGCTGGGTTTGAACCCACCAACTCTGGTGTATATGGCTGGCGCCCTACTTGCTGAGCTACAGGTGCTGAGCCCTACAAGTAATTTTTGAGTTCCCTAAAACTTAACTACTGATAGATTCCTATTGACAAGAAGCCTTATAGATAATATAAACAGTTGATTACCACATAAATAGTCTAGTATCTACATATATTTTATACATTCATAGCTAAATTTTTCTTATTTTTTCAATATCTTGAGGGTATGCAGTTTGTGAAGTTTCTCAAATTGTCACAAATCTAACTTCCAATGTATTTATTGAAAAACTTCCATGTATAGGGGACCCACACAGTTCAAACTTGTATTGTTCAAGGGTCAACTGTATTTTATTCTTTTTGATGCTATTATAACTGAAATTGGTTTTTTAATTTCCTTTTTAGATTGTTAGTATATAGAAATGCAACTGACTGATATTTGTGTGCTAAAATTTTTTACATAAAAGATCATTGGATGGGTATTTTTTTAACATGAAAAAATGTTATACCTTAATAAGAAAATTCAGCGTTATACTTAATGGGGAAACAATAGAGGGCTATTCTTTTTTTTTTTAAGAGACAGAATCTCACTTTCTTCCCCTTGGTAGAGTGCCGTGGCGTCACAGCTCACACCAACCTCCCAACTCCTGGGCCTAATTAGGCAATTCTCTAGCTTTAGCTTCCTGATTAGCTGGGGCTATAGGCACCCACCACAATGCCTGGCTATTTTTTGTTGTAGTTTGGCTGGGGCCAGGTTTGAACCCACCACCTTCAGCATATAGGGGCCAGCGCCCTACCCACTGAGCCATAGGCGCCACCCTAGAGGGCTATTCTTGTTTTCACTAGAAGAGTTTGTTTCAGTAAGACTGTTCAGTTTTTAAACCTTGAATAGAATTCCTCTCTGAAACCATATGCATCTGTTGTCAGTTTCATTTAAGAATGTCCTTGATCGGTGGCACCTGTGGCTCAAGGAGTAGGGCACCGGCCCTGGCCGAAGACTGCACCAACAACAACAAAAAGAATATCCTTGATAAAGCAGTAAAAAAATTATTAGTGTTATTAAACCTCAATTCACACAGTTTTTTCAATATTATGTCTAGCAAAATAAGAAGATACATAAAGTGCTTCTGCATATTGAAGTGGTTTCATCAAGGAAAAGCATTTGTGCTGTTATCTGAGTTGCAAGCTGAATTAGCTGCTTTTCATGAATACTGACTTCACTTTTGAAAGAACAACAGAGCCAGCGAGTTGGCAGGCACCTACAGTCACAGCTGCTCAGGAGACTTGAGGCAGAAGAATTGCTTGAGTCCAAGAGTTCAAATTTGAGTCCCATCTGGATAACATAATAAAGCCTTATCTCTTAAAAAAAAAAAAAAAAAAGTGTTTGGCGGGAACTTTCCTGCAAATGAACAGAGTGACCCTGTCACTTCAAGGAGGAAAACTGAAAATATTTGTTATCAATGATAAACTTCAAGCTTTTGATCAAATATTATAATTTTAGAACATTTGATCTGCCTCTGCGAGCTTCAAAGTTTTCCTAAACCTAAAGACGTGTTTGGTGAGATTGATTGGTAAGATTAAGAAATGTAATTTTTAAGATACTAAACTGCATAATAAAACATTTGGGAAATCTGCATAAATTAGTGAACTAATGATTTCCAAATAAACAATGTGTGATACAAAATTATCTATAGATAAGACATCCATCCAACCTATGATGTGACCAGTGGATTTTAGTGTAGTATGTGTAGTACAAAAGTTTATTAATGTCGTTTGTATGCTGCCTGTATCTTGAAATTGTTTCCATTTGCTTTTAATGTTCTTGTGCCCATCAGTTTGTTTTTAGGTTTTCTGAATAATTTTTAGGTTTGTCTCTTGTATGAAACATAGTTGACTTTTGCCCTGTGAGCTAAACCAAAATATATTTTTCTTTTAATAAGTGAATTAAGTCCATTCACATTTATCATATTGATAAGACCAAATATTGGATTTACTTGCTATTATTTTATAGTTATTGCGTTAAATTCATATGTTTCTCCTCTCTGTCAATATGTTTTCTTTGCTCTTTATTAAGGTTTTCTTTCTTCATCTCATTTTTATTCATTTTGTACTTTTTCTGCTTTTGGCCAGTAACTTATGTTTCCATTCAGATCTGTTCTTGTAGTGTAGTCTTCGTTTTTAATATGATCCTATTTCCTTGTATTATTTCTGACATCAGTCAACTCTTATTTCATTACTTCTATTTTTTATTCAGTTTTATTTTCATTACTTTTTGGTTGTTCAGTTTTAGTCTTAAGTTTTTGAATTTCAATTCAAGGTATTCCATTTCCCCAAAGGTGGGTCTTTAATTGTTTAAATGTTTATGTTACAGTTTTCTTCTGCTGCGGGGGATAAGTGTGGTTAAGCTGGTAATTTTCCCGAGCTAATATGTTTTTGTTCTGTTTTCTTCTGTAGCATTGTATAGATGAAGAGTGCTTATGCCTATGCCTGTTCAAGACTGGTGATTTGGAGTAGTTTATAAGAGTCTTCATTCAAGGCGCCCTCTTGTGTCATTGGGATGATGTGCAGTTTCTTTAATGGATGGGCGGGCAGAGGGCTGGGATCTAATGTACAGGTGAAGAAGGGGTTGCCCTTCACTGAGATGTTCAGACCAGTGGAACAGGAGAGGAGCATATATGGCAGAGATGCCAGCTGGTGGGTTACAGAAGTCTCTTTTGATTGACTTAGTTTTCTCAATAAAATAGGAAGCAAGCTTAGGCTGAGTGAGATAGGTGAAGAGGTATAAGAGCTTTGAGGAGAGAAAACAGTTTAAGGAAGGCATTGGTATAATAGATGGACTATAAAAATAGAGCTAAGATCTCTTCATGTCATTGAACACTTTCCCAACATGTTTTTAATGGCTGTTCACAACTTCATTTGAGGGTTAAAATAAATTATGGTTTTATGATATTTTAAAATGAATTTCTTGTTCTTAGGCTTTCCCCCCCATTTTTTAGCATAATATTGTAATAAATAAAAGTGGATTCCAGATTTTACTATTATAAATATTGTAAATAAAATAGAAAAGTATGTCATGCTAGACCATTCCTCCTAAACTTAGAGTTCTTAACTTTTCTACATATTTACCTCTCTGATTGGTTTGTAAATGGTAGTGAGATTATATGCCCACATAGAGTATGAACATTAGGAATGTGATGATGTCTTTAACACAATATTCAAATGCTAAATTTTCCAAATACAAATAATGACATCCTAAATATACATTTCTAATAGCAATACTGATCATTATTAGACAAATACCATCCATGAAACAAACTGTCATCTTCATTTTGTTTTGTTGCTGGGAAAAATAATAGCCTGACTAACTTGTCAAACATACACAGTACACGAAAGATAGGGACAATTCTTAGCAAAGTCCTCTTTGAAAATAAGAGTCAAAGTCATTTCAGTTGTAATCTAATCCCACTAAAGCAAGAAATGGAATTGCATGTACTACAAGGAAAGGTTTATCAGGCAAGACCTGAGAAAGTTGGAAACCAGGATAGATCCTGGGTCCTTAGAACAAGAGACTCTGACCTGAGAATGAGTATCTCTCAGTATCTCTCTGTTGCTGTCTGTCAGGCGGGTTAATCCACTCACTCCTTGGCTGTTGGTACAGAAGAAAACAAGGCAGTGCACTAGAATCTGCTAGGGAATCACAGAGAGGCTTAGCTGGCTCTTTATTTATTTATTTATTTATTTGCAGTTTTTTTGGCCAGGGCTGGGTTTGAACCCGCCACCTCCGGCATATGGGGCTGGCGCCTTACTCTTCTGAGCCACAGGTGCCGCCTGGCTCTTTATTTAAAAAGGGGTCTGTTACAAAAACCTTGAGTAATTTAGTGAAATTGTGCAAGAGAGTAGTTTACAACCCATAGAATAGATACTTTGTAACTTCTTTAAAGATCCTATATAACTACAGGAAACTCAAGATACTGTCATAGCTCACACTTGTTGAAAGTAAATTTTATGGCAAATTTATAAGCTAACGTGGGCCCACTGAATAATAAACCAGCCTGAATGTACACTTTTTATGTGTCAGGTACTATCCTATTTTATACTCTTTAACTTTTTTATTAAGCTCCTAACAACCTCATGAGATGGATAATGAAAGAACAAATAAGAATGTTTACATTTTATTTTCATAAGCTCTGTAAATCCTTGTTATTAATTTTATAATCTAACAATTTATTTCCCAATATGAGTATTACCTCATGTATAGTTTGATACTTATGCAGTATAAATGTTTATATACAGAGGGTGCCAAAAACTGTATACGCATTTTAAGAAAAGAAAAAACTGTACTAAAATTATAACACTCAAGTCACATTTGACTCCTCCAGTTACAAAATATACAAGATAAAACATACAAAATAACAAATGTTACTAGTATATATTGAGTATTACAACTTTAATACAGTTTTACATATAAGAAATAATTCTTATATTCCTGAGGCAGTATTTGTCTCTTATAAACTTTGGAGACCAAGCAGAAGTTTGAGACTTAGGAAGAAGTCTATTGAATCTCTTATTTTATAACTGGTTATTTTGAAGAGACAGGCATATCTGTGTCAGTGAAATCTCTTTCAACTTGTGTTAAGTTAGAAGAGAGACATCTCTCTATTGTTGCAGAACTGTCCAGCTGATCACCTGCCTCCATTCTCCACTTTCTTTTCTGCCGTTCACTTAGGTTTCCTCAATAGATTTCCCAACATACTGCTTCAGTCACACCTTTTACTGTATTGTTCTTGAATCACGATCCATTTGCCTATATTTTTTAAGTGCTCTGTAGTCTGGCCATCTCAGCCATACCAAGCTTTGTTCCTACTTCCCTCTGGTCCTTTCTGCCTCCCCTTGGTTTCCTCCTGTGACGGAAACCTCACAGACCTTTGCTGCAGCTCCAAGAAAGTCATGTACAATAAACAATAGTTTTAAAACGACCAGGAGAAAAACAAGTAAGAAAGTACATGGGAAAGTCTGTATAAGGATTTACATGTCATTTGGCCAGCGTGGTTATTATTATAGCTGTATTCAATTTATCTCTGGTCTGCTCTGAAACCAAAGCAAAAAGGCTGAAATGATCACCTACTTACCCTTCATTACAGGAAGGGGGTGGGAGGCAAACCCTCTGCTCATCATTTCATAAAAACAGTTCTTACACAGGTCTTATTTATGGAAATCACTGAAGAGAATAGACAAAATTATCACGTCTAAAGAACTTTGTGGTCAGTTATTAAAAGGCACAGAACAGTAAAACTCAACTTTTTCATCAGTTTGTGAGATAGGTCAGGTATGTGTGTAGCTTTGGTGTTTTGACTTGGTCTAGTTACAGAATTTAAGGAATTCAGACTCAGAGATGCTAAATGACTGTTCCCTATCTTAATAGATCTCCTAACTTCTAACATAATTGTCCCAGTTTATTCACACATTTTTGATAAGCTTAACCATTGGGAAATTACATTCAATAATTTCCTTTGAGCTGAGATCAAGATACTATGTGATTTGGTGATGTGGCTGATGTGGCCTGAAGAATATGGGGTGCTAACCACCAATTGGGAGCACAAATGCCACTTTTGGGGTTTGGTGAGACAGAATGTCTAAGCACCTGCTGAACGTAAGAAGTCATCTATGTGAAACTACTTTTTAATTCCTATTACAATTTTATAATAGACATTATTAAGGAAAGAATATAGTTATTACTATTTATTGATGCAGAAACTGTATCTGTAAGAAGGCATTATCTGCCTTGGGTCTCTAGCTTATATTAATATTTGTGTACCATCACACACATTTGCTTCCCTTCTTAACAGAATTTTCAATTTTTTTTTTTTTTAATTGAGACAGAGTCAGGCTCACTATGTTGCCCTTGGTAGAGTGTCAGGGAGACACATCTCACAGCAACCTCAAACTTGGGCTTAAGCAATTCTCTTTGCTTCAGCCTCCCAAGTAGCTGGGACTACAGGTGTCTGCCACAATGCCTGGATATTTTTCTGTTACAGTTATCATTGTTGCTTAGCTGGCCTGGGCTGGGTTCAAACCCACCAGCCTCAGTGTATATGGCTGGCTCCACAACCATTGTGCTACAGGCATTGAGCCAGAATTTTCCATTTTTGTTAGACTCTATAGTCAGATTGGTGTCATCTGTGCTTTATGGAAGGTGGGACCTGATCCCAACCCTGAGGGTTGTAACAACAGGATTGTAAGGATGTGTTTCTCAACCTTGGCTTCACATTGGAATTACCTGGAAAGTTTGTTTGTTTGTTTTTTTCAGGGAGGAGAAATCCTTATAATCCTTTACTACCTCTAGTCATCTGATAAAAGAACTACATGGAGTTTTCCTAAAGGAGTCCAGTCTGCCTAAAGTTCAAGGCCAGGATGCAGGAATGTATAGTGGACATAAGTTATCATGAAAGTTTCCATAAATAAGTTATCATGAAAGTTACCCTGAATCCCAGGCCTAAGTTCCAAGTCTATTGGGGTAAGGAGGGTTTGCAGGAATCTTTCAATCAAACTTTTATAGCTAGTATTTTAAACGCCCATTTGTACAGACTGAAGACAGTAATTAGTCCTTACCCTTGGGAGAATTGAGATCATTGTTTCCTGTTAAATTCTGTTATCAGTCTTCCGTACATACTGTTCTACTGAGCTGGGAAGCCTTTTAAAAAATACTGTTGCCTAAGGCCCACTTTCAGAAGTTCTGATTTTTTTTCTTTTCTTTTCTTTTTTTTCCCCCCTGGTCTCAAGCATGAATGTAAGATTTTCAGTAGCTCTAATTGATTCTAAAACAGACAGGGTTGAAAATGACCAACTAATGAAAGTGCCATTCTTCCGATCAGTGGTTGGTTTAAGCCTGAAATGTGAATGTATGTCCAAGGTGCACTTTGGAAAAGTTACCTTTTGAGATGTAGAGGAATAGGTTGGACATTACCATGTCTAAATATGGCACCCCTTACTGAAGCAGCAGTCAGACCTCAAGGAGGGTAACTAACCAGCTGGAGATAATAGAAGAAAGTTAGGAAGAAGCTAGATCCTTGATAACAACTGAGCCATGGAATTAACCTTAGAGAAGAGATTCCCAACCTAAAGATTTCATGTTATGCCATCAACATCCATCATGAACCACCTCCCTCCCTTTGACCTTCAGGTGACCTAATTTTCATGGACTGGACACACCACATGTACTCAATGGAAGTTCCTTATGTTGACGATGTCCGTATGTTGACCAGTTTGTTACAGTCTCTTGGGTGCTCAACTTATAGAGGTTCTACGTATTTGCCTTAACCATATTGATTTGAGTTCTCTGCTACCTTCAGCCAAAGGCAAGCTAATAAATATGATCAGTAATCAAAGATACATTCTTCTTTCCAGAGTCCATGTTTCTCCCCCTCACAACCTCTTCAATGAAGACTACATTTATTGTACTAAACTCCTGCAAAGAGCTCACATTAAGAAACAGGTGGAAGAAAGTGCTATGTGTTGAATGTTTGTGTCTCCTCCATATTCATCTGTTGAAATACCCATGGGATGGTATTAGGAGGTGGGGCCTTTGGGAGGCGATTACATTACCAGGGTGGAACCCTCATTAGTGGGATTAGTGCTTTTATAAAAGAGGCCCCATGGGGCTTTCTCCCCTTTCCACACTTGAGGACACACTGAGAAGATATCTATGAACCAGGAAGCAAGCCCTCACCAGACACTGAATCTGCCAGTGCCTTGTTCTTGAATTCATTCCATGTCCAGAACTGTGAGAAAAAAATATTTAAGCCACCCAGTGGATGGTATTTTTGTTACAACAGCCCAGATGGGCTAAGAAGAAAAAAGTGAAAATAGGGAGGGCTGTTTTCATAACATGGAGCAGAAAATTAGGAAGGAATAGATATATCTTATCTAGAAGGGTTAAGAAGAAAGGGGAGAATGTAAATGTTTGGGTTAGGGTGGGATAAGATGCCCAATTCATCTTAAAGTGCTGTTGATTCCTGTGAAATGTGCAGCACATTCACATTATTTAAAAATAAACTCCAATTGAGCCACAGGCGCCTCCTTCGCTTTTTCTTAAGGATTTCTGTCACAGCGGGAACCTTCTCTTCAACAAGGTTCCAGCTGGAAAAGCGAGAGATGCAATATTTTCAATGAAAAAAAAAAAAACCAGAAGAGTAGAGCTCTTTTATTTCAGATTAACATAAGGTATATACAATTGGGTTACACCAACTGCCTTTGTTGGGTAGCATCTGAGTTTTAGTTGAGTCTTTCACCTAGGAGGTGTGCCATGTACCCCTACATTGTGCCTGTTAGCTGAGTGGAACTCTTAAAAAAATAAAAAAATAAACTAAGAAAAAATAGGGGCTCGGTGCCTGTGGCTCAATCGGCTAAGGCGCCAGCCACGTACACCTAAAGTGGCGGGTTCGAATCCCCAGCCCGGGCCCGCCAAACAACAATGACGGCTGCAACCAAAAAATGGCTGGACGTTGTGGTGGACGCCTGTGGTCCCAGCTACTTGGGAGGCGGAGGCAGGAGACTCGCTTGAGCCCAGGAGTTGGAGGTTGCTGTGAGCTGTGACGCCATGGCACTCTACCCAGGGGGATAGCTTGAGGCTCCGTCTCAAAAAAAAAGAAAAGAAAAAATAGGCATCTTATGTAGTTACTGTATGTCATTCTGAGATGCACATTTATTTTCATATTTTACATCTCTGAAATTAGAATGTAATTTTGCAATTGTTGGACATTTTAATTGGTTAGCTATTTTTTTAGTGCCACAAAAAATAGTGGCTCTTAAGTCAGTGACATATTTAGGTTTAATTGAATGTAGATTTTAACTGGTTATAAATGTACATATGTAGTTAAAAAAGAAAATTTATGAAATGTAATATAGATTAATATATTATGAAAGCATAATGATTTTTTTAATGAAAAAATGTGGTTCCCTGCTCCTCCCCTTTGTAGTAGGCAGAATTCTAAGATGGCTCTCAACTTCCTGTCCCCTGGTGTACACGACCTGTGTAATCCCCTTGCCTTGAGTGTGGGCATTACTGTGAATATGATGGGATTCACTCCCATGATTAATTACATTATATGGTCAACATGAAGGGATTCTACCTTTAATGTAATTAAGGTCTCAAATCTGTTGATTTTGAGCTAATGAAAAGGGAGATTATCCTGGGTGGGCCTTGACTACTCAAACGAGCCCTTAATAGAGACTGGGCACTTTCTGCTGTCAAGGATATGAAGCATCAGAGAGATTCTGCTACTACACTTGAAGAAGTAAACTGCCATGTATCTAGATCCTACAGATAGCTGAGAGCAATCCCCAGATGACAAGCTAATGGGGACTTCAGTCTTACAAACTCCAAGTCAGTAAAGTCTGTGAACAACATGAGTGAGCTTGGAAGAGGTGTTCCAGGCTCATTTTGTATCTTCTCACCCAAGCCATTTCTCCAAAGAGCCAGATGGTTTTTTTTTTTTTTTGAGATAGAGTCTCACTATGTCACCCTCGGTAGAGTGCTGTAACGTCACAGCTCACAGCAACCTCAAACTCTTGGGCTTAAATGATTCTCTTGCCTCAGCCTCCCAAATAGCTGGGATTATAGGCACCTGCCAAAACGCCTGGCTATTTTTGTTGTTGTTGTTGCGGTTGTCATTGTCGTTTAGTTGGCCCAGGCTGAGTTCCAACCTGTCAGCCTGGGTGTGTGTGACCGATGCCCTACCCACTGAGCTACGGGTGCTGCTCCCAGATGATTTTTTGGAGAATAGTATTTATATACCAAGATCTGATGCTAGGTGTGCTTGTTGCTATGGGGTGTCACTGCATCTAGGGTCTTCTCAGGATACAGCTAGGGAATATATAAATGTGTACATACCCATATTTACATATGTATTTCTATGTATATAGAAAACCATGATTTTACATCAACATCTCTAATTCCAGTCCAATACTCTATCTGTCCATATTTTTAACAACTCTCTTTAACAGAGTTCTGGATCCCAGTATCTTGAATATTTTTACCCATTTAATTGACACTGCATCTCCATCGTCACTGCAGCCACCCACTCATACCCCATCTCTGAGTGAATGCTCAAGACTCTGATACTCATCTGGGGATCAAGCACAATGAACCATGCCACTGCTGCCACATTCTCTGCCCCACACAAAGACATTCTCCTCACCCTGCATGAGCTTCAGCACCCCATGCCAGATTTCCAACACCACCTTCCCTGCCTGGATTCCTCCCCATCCTACTTGGAATTCAGTACCCCTTGACTTGCACAAATGTGCTCCTCATTCTTCCCAGGCTCAGACACGCTGTGCCAAGCTGTAACCATCACCACTGCCCTCATTACCTCCTCTTAATCCACGTGGTATTCCAGCTCCATCTTGAACAGATGCTGCCTTTCTGCTTCACCCTCATCTGCCAACCCCCGAGGCCAGACTGACCTATGCGGATGTCCTCTTCACCCACTTTCGGCTTTGACATCCTTTATTTACAGTTGCTTTGTGGATTACTATTAACATCTTAAATCCATCTAGTTCAGATTAATGCCAATCTCAAAAGTAGACAAAACTTCTTCCAATATAGCTTTGTTTCCTTTTCCTTTTTTGTACAATTATATTAATATCAATAAATTCCCTTTTTTTTTTTTGAGACAAAGTCTTACTCTGTCACCCTGGGTAGAGTGCCATGGTGTCATAGCTCACAGAGACTTCAAACTGTTAGGCTTGAGAAATTGTCTTGCCTCAACGTCCCTAGTGCCTAGGACTACAGGGTCCCACCATGATGCCCAGCTAGTTTTTCTATTTTTAGCTGAGACGAGTTCTCACTCTTGCTCAGGCTGGCCTCAAACTCCTGAGCTCGAGCAATCCACCCACCTCAGCCTCCCACGGTGCTAGGATTATACACATGAGCCACTGCACCCAGCCTAAAGTCTGTAATTTTTATTATGTATGGCCATTAAAAATGCTCAGCTTAATAATCAGCTAATGATTGCACAGAGATTTTCTTAAATACCCAGAGCATATAAGTATTCCAGTCTTGACAGAGGAACTGTGTGTGTGGGTTAGGAGGAACCCTCAGTATTCTGGTTGGCAGCTTACAGCTCGGCCTTAGGCTTTTCTTCCTGAGAAGAGCCTCTAGGCTGCCCAGCAAAGAGAATTTAGGGTCCCATCAAGCCTTTCCTGGGCTTGTTCTCAGCCTTACATACCCGTGATCCCTTAGATTCCTCAGAATGTGTCAGCTTTTCGAAGCCTCCTGTGGATAGTTCATTTCCCAGTTTTTCCTTTTAAGTTTTCTTGTCAGCCTCGGTTGGCTCTGCCTGGTGACAGGACCTCCAGCTACAATGTGAAACAATTCTGACATGGTTGTGCTGTTCCCACAGCACGAGCTCTTGACTCTGGACAACCGAACACAGGCCCTGAGAATGTAGCTTTCCAGTGAGCTCTCAGACTAGTTACTGTTTGGGGTGGAAGATGGAACTTTCTGTTCTGCCCACTCCAGTGACTAGCAGGTAACTGGTTTCCACGGCTATTAAGGCTGCAGCACTTTTGGTCTCCAAGTCAGTACTGTGGAGCGGGGGAGAGGAAAACCAGATTAGGGAACAGAAAACGCCACAGGCATTCCACTAAGGCTCAGCCATATTGCTTAAATAAATTCTCTTTGAATTGTTGCAAGCCTTTAGTTAGTTTCCAGAGTCTGAAAAAGTTGATTTGGACTGTTTTTGCCAGTGTTCTATGCCTTCACGGAGGAGTGGATTTTGGGAGGTTTTTTTTTTGGTAGAGACAAAGTCTCACTTTATTGCCCACAATAGAGTGCTGTGGCATCACACAGCTCACAGCAACCTCCAACTCCTGGGCTTAGGTGATTATCTTGCCTCAGCCTCTGCAGTAGCTGGGACCACAGGCACCTGCCACAACCTGGCTATTTTTTTGTTGCAGTTTGGCCAGGGCTGGATTTGAACCCTCCACCCTCAGTATATGGGGCTGGTGCCCTACTTACTGAGCTATAGGCACCGCCCAATTTTTGGAAATTCTTACTATGCAATTCCAGTAGAAACTCTGGCCCACTCTTAAGTATTGTTTGACGTCACAATAGCTTTGTTTTTTAACATGTGCACTATAGAAAAATGTATACTTTAAAATATATTTCTGGGCAGCACCTGTGGCTCAGTGAGTAGGGCACTGGCCCCATATACCGAGAGTGGTGGGGTCAAGCCCGGCCCCGGCCAAACTGCAACAAAATAGCCAGGTGTTGTGGTGGGCACCTGTAGTCCCAACTACTCTAGAGGCTGAGGCAAGAGAATCACCTAAGCCCAAGAGCTGGAGGTTGCTATGAGCTTTGATGCCACAGCACTTTACCGAGGGTGACAAAGTGAGACTCTATCTCTAAAAAAAAATAATATATATATACATACACACACACATATATATATCAAATATATTATATATATATAGAAATCTATATACATATGTACTCATTTATTTATGACTGATATGAAGACTGAACGTAACAAATCTTCTAGTACCTTTATTTAAGAATCCCATTTCCCTGCCTGGCAAGCCAGGAACACATCTTCCTGGGAAATGCAAATACCCTAGAGGAATGAGCCAGTAAAGGCACTTTACTGGATAAAGTTCCTGTGACTATTGGCAGGGAGATCCTCATCTGTGAATATTAGGGACATTTACTCCTTGCTCCAAATTTTGAAACTGCCTTTTTAAGGAATTCCACAGTAGTCATCTTATTTACCATTCCCGTAAGTCTTAAATAAATACAAGCTTTGTATCCCAGCTGTATCTTACACAAAAAACATTTCAGATTTATTTGCTTGAATGTGTTGCTTGGCAGGTATATTTCTTACATAATAATATAAACTGGACTTTAATCTTGGACTTCCTGAACAAATTTGTGATTCAGTCCCGTATCTGCTGACATACCAGCTCTTTTCAGCCCTCCATATGCCTGTGGACTGCAAGCCAATTTAAACTTCCTTGTGCGGCTGAACTCAGTTAGGTAAACCCGGAATCAACAGAAATGCTCCTTATTTCAGCCAAATGCACATAAAATAGTCATTTCAGTCTGTGAAGGAGGAAGGCCCGGTCGCTGTGAATTCCTTATTGTCTCACAGACTGAATGCCTGTCCTTGTGCGGCTGTGAAGGATTCTATGTTCTCCCCATGTCGGGAGATGGTGCAAACGGCCTCAAGAACCAGAATCTGCCCAACCTCCCCCAGCTCCCCCCACTCTGGACCACCAGGAGCTCTGGAGGGATGTACCCTATACCTAAATCTGAACCAGGAAAAAGAAGTGGGGAAAAACACCCTTGAATCCCCTAAATGGGATGTGCAGGCCTTCTGTCCACGGGCTGTAACAGCAAGGCAGGGCAAGGGGTTCCCTGGAACACATGGGGAGACTTGGGAGATACCCAGCTGGGAAGATACTGTTCATGCCCCTGGCTTATGTTTTGTTAAATATTGGCAAGGATATTGGAGCTGTGACAAGGCTGTGGTGTGGGAGCCACATGAGAGGTCAGGAGAGAGACCTTCTGGGCCCACCCACAAATTAACAGAGTCTGTTGTTTAGAACCCTCCAAGTCAATCTCAGGCTCTATAGTGGGGGGTCAGGACAGCAGTCACTGATGTTGGGGGCCTAATGTGGCTCCACATGAACATTACTCCTCCTTCTCCTCCCCTCCTGGAACAGAAGACCTCCAAGGACCTAGCTAACCCTATCCCAAAACCTGGGACAAAAGATGCTACCCCACCAAAATCCTCCAGCAGGCAGTCACTCCCTAGGGCAGGGGTCCTCAAACTTTTTAAACAGGGGGCCAGTTCACTGTCCCTCAGACCATTGGAGGGCTGGACTGCGGGCCCTGGGACAAGTTGGCTGCTAAGTAGGACAGGCAGCGGCAGCAAAAACACCCGGTGGGCCAGATAAATGTCCTTGGCGGGCTGCATGTGGCCCGCGGGCCATAGTTTGAGGACGCCTGCCCTAGGGCCTACAGAAAGAGGTCTCCAATCACCCTCGTTACAGAGCCATCTTCAGCTCTTCCCAGATGGGTCTCTGTTGCTTTCATTAAACATGGCCTGAAACTCTCCATGTTCCAGTCTCTTCTCTGGGCATGGGTTGGCTGTTGGCCTTTCAACTGGGCCCCGTGTCCTACCTCTGAGGCTTCTCTCATATTACCTCTGCTGTTAGGGTAGACTTAGTGAACTAGGCAAGGACACCCCTCACCGCCACCCTCCTTTAATCTCAGCAACCCTCACGCTCTGTCTGAAATTGTCCTCCTGGCCATTCTGGAAGTAGCACTAGGGTGTTCAATGTCTCTGCCTTCTACAAGGCTGTGTTCTTTGCACAGATCAGGTACATAAAATACACTCACTCAATGTGCATTCATTGAAATTTAAAACACTTCAAGGGGCACTCACTGTGTTTGTATTATTTTTGTGTGTGCCATCAAACCATTTGAAAAATAGTAGAACTTTGAGTGAAAGAGAGAATAAAAAGGATTTTTAAAAACTATTTAAGCCTTGAAGTGATAGAGGCCAATTCATGAAATGACACAGAGGGGGTGATGTGCCCTTCTGTTCAGGTAATTAAAGATTGCCCAATTGAAGATGGGCAGCCATGAATACAGCCAGTGGTTTCCTATGCGTAAGCCAGGCACATACCCTATATGTGACATTTTCCCGGGCATGTGTGAGGTGTCCTCCACAGCTTTACACAGTTCCTCCTGAGCAAGTCATACACCTTTAATATTTCCAAACTTGGTTATCTTAATTAGTACTAGCTACCAACTACCTGATACTCCTCACAACTGATCACCACACTCCAGTGGATGCAGGGACCACGGTTGAGATCACTGGTCGCTGAAGTTGGGAGTTGATATCCATAAGTCAAAGATGACCAGGAACCCACAGCAAAGTCAGGTTTGCTGCCTGCTGCAGTAAGAGAGATAGCTTATGGTGGTGTCTTAGTCTGTTTTCTGTCACTGTAACAGAAGACCACAGACTGGGTAATTTATAAAGAAAAGAAATGTTATTTAGCTCATAGTTCTGGAAGCTGGAAGTCTAAGAGCATGACACTGGCATCTGGTGAGAGCCTTCTTACTGTGTCATAGCATGGCGGTGGCATCATGTGGTGAGAGGGCAAGAGCGAGAGACAGAGAGAGCTGCTTCCAACAAAGTCACTCCTGTGATATGGAACCAACTACCGTGATAGCAACACTGATCCATTCATGAGGGCAGAGGGATTAAGTTTCCAACACATGAACTTTTGGAGGACTCATTCAAACCTTAGCAGAGGAAGCTGGAGGACATCTCAATGGGAGTTAAGGAAAGATAGTAACAGGGTATGAAGACCACAGTAAGTCTTGGGATGGGCCTGGGAGAGATGGGTCAGATGCTGTGAACTAGAGTTGCTAGAAGAGTCCCTAGTTTTGTCTGACTGTGAGTGAGCAGAAGTTAGGAGAATTTATGCTTAGATGGCTTGTGATGTTCATGTTCTGAACAGGTACCATCTATGGGTTTTTGTGAGTCCTGGAACAGCCATGTTGAAAAGTATGGTTTCTGCTTCCATTTTCAATTCTCCCCAACAGCCTTGCTGCCAGCACAGGGGCAGTGTGGCAAATAAGAGAGATAGAGGAACAATGGGAAATGACCCTGCCCACTGATGACTGTCCACTGCCAGTGTCAAGGAGGAGAGCCACACACATGGATCCCAGTGGAGACAAGATAGCGTGGGCAATTTCTCAGATGTGGGGAAGGCCCTGACTAGGAGAAATTTCTGTGGAATATTCCTGTTCATTTGTTTTTTGACTCACTTTTGATCTCGGTTATAAATTGTTTTCCCTTTTGTTTATCTAAGAGGAAAAGGAAATGTGGGCCATGCCTTCTGGTTCTTAGGGCAGAGGCTGCCTTTAATCAGCATGCGGATACACACTTGCTCTGTGATGCTGCCTGAAGTTAATCAAAACAGGAGGGAGGGAGTTTAGTTAGCCTGCCGGGATCACTGGTAGGCCATAGAGGAGGAAGTCTTCCCTGGCTCCACTACAAGTGTATTGTAGTGCAGACTGTTATAACTACCTACCCTATCCTGGGTGGCTTATAAAGATCAGGAATCTATTTCTCACAGTTTTGAAGGCTGGAATTTCTGAGATCAAGGGACCAGCAGATCTGGTGTCTGGTGAGGACCTGTTTCCATGTCCATACTTGATGTCTTCTTGCTTTGTTATTACATAATGAAAGAGGCTGGACAAGGTCTCTGGGTCCTCTTTCATAAGGACACTAATTCTATTCATGAAAGCTCCACCTCCCCAAAGGGCCAACTCCTGATGCCATCACCTTGGGGATCAGGCTTCAACATATGAATTTGGGGGGAGCAGAACACAAATATTCAGACTGTAGCAAGGTGAGAGCTGAACCACCGTTGGCTGTAGGAACATGGCTGGAGAGGCTGGGAACAAGGGGTTTGGGGGAGGAGAGGGTATTTTTGATCCTGCAGATCCTGAGGAAAGAATGGCTTTGATTTTGTTTGCATTCCTCTAGGCTAATCCGAGGTTGAGATTAAGAGCTGAAAGTCCTTCCTTTCCCTAGAGTCAATGAATCTCTTTATGAAATTTGCTGATTGAACCCTTGTTTCATCTTTTAGTGATGAAGTAAGTAGAGTTATTTCATTACTAGTTATAAAATCAGTCAATGTTTCCTTCAGAAAAAATAAAAAGGCCACAATGTTTGAAAATCAGCCTCTTGAATGTCCCAGTGTGACTCTGTACCCGTTGCAAAATGACTTTCCTGTCTAACTCTAAATTTAGCTGCAATTACATTAATAAAGTCATCTTCTTGCTCCAAAATTGTTGGCAAATAAAAGGATGGCTGAGCTGGTATATAGACTCTTGAAATGAAGTAGGTGTCTGGTTGGCAGCTGCTGTCCATGCTTCCCAGCATAGGGACAACCCCCCCACCCAGTGAAGCAAGGTGATTGGTTCTAGTAAACATCAGCTACCATGATGACATATTTTCTCACATGCAGTAGAAAATGAAGAGACCATTCCAATCATGCAACAAGAAAGCCCTCCACTCTGCCTGGGACAGTCCCTGATACATAGCAATCATCTAGAGTGCCCTTCCTGGATGGCCCTGGTATGGGTCTTTGCTAAAAGTGATTCACTGTAGTTGCCTTTGGAGCCTGGAGGGTGAGGGGTGGCCAGTCACCTTCCTCTGAGACACAGGCAGGAATGGGGGCTGTCTTAGTTAGCTAGAAGTGCCATGACAGAATCCACGTGCCTAGGGATATAAATAACAGAAATTATTCTTTCACAATGCTGGAGGCCAGAAGTCTGAGATCAAGGCATGGGCAGGGTTGGGTTTCTTTTGAAGCCTCTCTCCTTGGCTTTTAGATGGCCATCTTCATGTGGTCTTCCCTGTGTATCTGTGTTCTTCTTATGTGACACCAGGCATGTCGAATTAGGACCCAGTCTAAAACTCATTTTATCTTTAAAGACCCTGTCTCCACATACAGTCACATTCAAGGTACTAGGGTTAAGACTTCAACACCCCAATTCTGAGGGCAGGAGAGTAGACACAGGTCAGCCTAAGAAGTGGCAGGAATGAAGGAATGGGCATAGGAAATGACTTTACCAGTTAGATCCCCAGCAAGGAACGAGGAGCAAACTCTCCTATGACAGAGCCTGGACTGGGCAGGCAAGTCTAAGAAGCAGAGATCTTTATCTACAGAAACATGCCTGACCACTCAGTCAACTATGAGAAAGGAAGGTGAACTATTATACAAGTGCTGCCGTGTGGCTGCTGGGAATCTTGGCAGAAACAAGCCCAGGTATGTAACAGATCCCACATTCCTCTAAAGAGTATATCTAAAGAGCTTTCTGAAGATAAGGAACTAGGATGCTAAGACCTACTCTTTTTCTTTAAAAGGTAGTTGGATTCAGAACATTCTGTGAGCTCAAATCCAATCTTCAGCAGGTCATACTGCTTGTTTGCAAGTCAGCTAACATTTTCACACCTTTGCCAATGTTGGGTTTTGTAGGAAATCTTCTTTGTGAAAGAGGTATGCCAAAATGTAGTCTGTATTTCTCAGTGGGTTTCCTCTATTAAGAATAATGTCAAGTGCCAACTTCTCCATGAATTGGTCTTGACCCTTGCCATTGTTCCTTTCTCCCAACCTCTGACCTTGGGAAGCTTGCAGTACAATGCATATTGGATTTAACCATTGTCAAGGTACCTCCTAGTGACATATGTGAAGGTCTTACTTGTCTTAAGCAGGGGGTCGTTTGAAAAGGACATCCAAAAGAGCTTATACAAAGGAGAACTAAAGGACATAGGACTCTCTGATAAAATCCAAAGAGGCTGAAGGCAGATTTGATGAGTCACTGGAACTCTAAATGGGAGTAGCAGCTTGAAAACATGGCTATAAAATCCTCTGAAGCCTGACAACTCAACTCAGCTCAGGGGGTACTGAATGGTCCATGTCCATGTCTCTTGACTCAGTGGCTGCTTGTGACTACTCTGACCAAGAGAATATCGCAGAGGTGACCCTATGTAACTGAGGCTGAATAATAACAGACCATGAAGCTTCCACGTTGTTCTCTGGAACATTCATGCTAGGTACCCAAGCTACCACGTCAGAAATGCAACCACTCTGAGGCCACCATTGTCTGAGAAAGCTAAGCCACAAGGAAAGCACAAGGGCAGCTGTGCTGGCTGTGAGTCTTACTCTTCAAGTCACCCCAGCCCAAGGCAGCCATATAAGTAAGTGAATGACCCTCAGGAAACCCCAGCCACCAAGCATGGAGTCTTCCCAAGTGTAGGGAAGCTAAGGCATTGTAGAACAAAAGGAAACCATCCCACTATCCTCTGTCTGAAGTCCTGGCCTACAGAACCCATGATAATCCATAATAAAGTAATTGTTTTAAGCTACTAAGAGTTGAAATATTTTATGCAGCAATAATAACCAGAACACAAATTAGGCTTTCCTCCTCTGAGTCCCCACAGTCTCTTGTTCTCTTTCTTCCCACATCAGCATCATCATTCTGTCTCTGTAGACACGATCTCTTTCCTTTGTGCACCTGAGCCCAATACAGTTATTCGGGGATTTACTTTACCACCTCATTGAAAAACGCAAGAGAGATTCTAAATCATAATTCCAAACCTGAGGAAATGAGATCCAACTATCACTACACATGATTATAGTGCCTACAACCTCCAAGTTACATAGATAATATGTAGATGGCCCACCATGTCTTCAGGGTCAGCGTCCATGGATTCAACCAACCACAGATCAAATATATTCAGGAAAAATATAAAATAATATAAATTTTAAAAACAACATAGTATAACAACTTTATATAGCATTTACATTGTATGAGGTATTGTAAGTCATCTAGAGATAATTTAAAGTACACAGAGAGATGTGTGTAGGTTATTTGCAAATATTATGTCATATTATATAAGGGACTTATGTATCCATGAAGTTTTGTGTCCACAAGGGGTTCCTGGAATACCAAGAGACTCTGTGGACAACTGTATCTATATAGTGTACACATACTGTACACTGACAACACTCTTCACTGCGTTTATTTTCATAGCACTCATTCCTCTTTGACATCCCATACTCCTCTTGTTTACATGTCTATTGTCTGTCAACTTGCTAAAAGGTAAGCTCCATGAGGTCATTGTCTCTGGCAATCTTGTCGTCCATTGCCTGAAACAGTGCTAGAACACAGCAGACCATCAGGAATATTGATACAGCTTATGAACACTTAGAGATTCTCACATTTACAAGCTAATAGTCCCAAGAACTCATCTTTCTCTCCCTATAGCACACACTGGTTAAAGTAGAGGCTGTGATTGGTGCAAAGTGACCCACTTGAGACTCTGATTTCCCCATGTCTTTCCACAGGCATATGCTCAGATTCTCACTAAACCCATCTGTTTACTGTGACTCTGAAGTGGTATTCTGTTTTTAGTTTATTTTCCTTTTTTGTTTGCTTATGTTGGAGGTATAACCCTTTCAAAATAAAGTGGTTTTTAAAAGTCATCCAAAATCCTAGCTAACTTCCCATTGCTCAAGAGCCTGTGTTCTACTAGGCTTGCATGTCATGGTTTCCTGGTGGCTTTCCACTGCTGCTCAGAAGCCCAAGGCAAGCAGGTGGACTCTGAGGCCTCTGCATTCTTCCAAAGGAGGGCTGGGGGATGGAGCAGATGTGAGGACCAGGGGACCACTGGGGCCTTCTCTGCTACTGGGGATGGAAATTAACACAATTCTCACAGAAGAGAAACTGGCTCCAGAGATAGAGAGGCAAAAATACAAAAAGACATAGGTATGCTGCTGTAATATTTTTAATAGCAAAGGACTGGAAACAACCCAAATGTCAATCAAGAGTGACTGGTTGAATAAACAATATGTTCTCATAATGGAGCATTTTATAATGTAGATTATGCTATCCAGTTCTATGGGGTGAATCTAATATGTTAAGCAAAAAAAAAACCCAAAAAGAAAAACATCCAAGACAGTGTAAAATTGTGTGCTATCATTTATCACTTGTTTATATTTCTTAAAATGTAAAGAGAAGAGGGGAATCGATTATGGCTACAGCAGAAGGAGGAAATAGGGCCCTGGGTCGGAAGACAGACTTCTCTGAATATACCTTATTGTTGGGGATTTGGTTTTGGAACCAGGTAAATAGTTTACATAAGTATAAAACGCTTGAAATTTAAAAGCAATCTCTAAAAATTTCAGCAAAATGGCATAAATAAACATAATCTTGATTATAGTTTGGAGCACTCCACAGAGAGAGTAACTATTCCAAGTGATTTTAATAGCAAATGTACCTCTAATGGCATAAAAGGACAAAAAGAGTTACAGATGAAACCTTTTAACTGTTTCTAGTAATCATAGTTTTGTAGTAGTGTTGGCATTGTTAAAAGGAGTCAGGATTTTTTTTAAAATGTGTAATTAGAAGGAAGTTTTCATAATGAGAAAAAGGAGAGCAGATATAGGATCAGTGAAATTCTGTTAAAACAAAAAACAGGGCTCGGTGCCTGTGGCTCAATCGGCTAAGGCACCAGCCACATACACCTAAGGTGGCGGGTTCGAATCCCCAGCCCGAGCCCGCCAAACAACAATGATGGCTGCAACCAAAAAATGGCCAGGCGTTGTGGCGGGCGCCTGTGGTCCCAGCTACTTGGGAGGCAGAGGCAGGAGA
>CAUYQV010023611.1:0-16456 GCA_963574575.1 Galagoides demidoff | reverse complement strand
ATACAATCATGATTCTTATGTCTTTTGCTGCAGAGATATTTTAATTTAAAAAAATAGTAATATGCCATGAAGGCTATGTTAACCAGTTTGATGAAAATATTTCAAATTGTATATAAAACCAGCACATTGTACCCCATGACTGCATTAATGTACACAGAGATGATTTAATTAAAAAAAAATAGTAATACAGCCTCAATTGGCAATCTCTCTTGAGAATTCCTGCTTTTTTTTTTTTTTTTTTTTGAGATGGAGCCTCAAGCTATTCCCCTGGGTAGAGTGCCATGGCATCCCAGCTCACAGCAACCTCCAACTCCTGGGCTCAAGCGAGTCTCCTGCCTCCGCCTCCCAAGTAGCTGGGACCACAGGTGCCCGCCACAACGCCCGGCCATTTTTTGGTTGCAGCCATCATTGTTGTTTGGCGGGCCCGGGCTGAGGATTCGAACCTGCCACCTTAGGTGTACGTGGCTGGCGCCTGCCTTAGCCGATTGAGCCACAGGCGCTGAGCCCATAGTGGTTTCTTTATAGCCAGGCATTTGAAGCACCCTGTACAATCAAGGAAATAGACACTGAGGAAGCACTAGGTTAAGTCTGGTTTGGGGCAGGCATATCTTGGGGTTTATTTTTCCCCTGAAATAACCATCTGTAGCTTTCCTGGTTGCTTATTCATTTCCTTTCCATCTCTCACACCATATCCCCCGAGTGCGTCCTTGCTGAGCACACTGGCCCTGTCTCACCACCCCCTTGACTCTGCTGAGCTGCCATCTGGGCAGGGGCTGGGGTAGGCACCGTGTGGGGGGAGGAGGAAGAGGGCTTCTCTTTTGTTTCCGAGTCTTCAACCAGCATTTGTCTTCAGGGACTTGAGTCTTTGGAAAACAGAAACAAACAAAAAACCTACGGCTGTATATTTAGAGACACATAAACATATTCTCCTCCATTCCTGGCAGAGCCACCGTCTGGCTGCTGCCTTCTCTGAGCTGCGGCCACAGGAGGGATAGCGTTTTTAAGCAGGATGAATTGCTGTTGAGTCGCTGCTCTTCTGCACCCAGGGCCATCGATCTTGTCTTGAACGCCGGGCCTGCCAGTCTCTGCCTGCTTGGGCTCATCTTTCTGGGGCAGACTTATTTACGGAGCTGTGGCAAAGGTAATCTCACTCCCTAGCTCACAGCCTGGGCCTCTCTCCACTGTTCTTAAAAATAGCATAGAAGGAAGAGGGAGGGCCAGGGTCTGGTTACCTCCTGTGCTCAGGGTCCAATCTCACCTTGCCTCCTGCGTCTGGCAGCTCTGCTCTTCTCAGGGGCTGCTGGACAGACGTGTGTCCCTACACAAGGTGGTCAGCATGTCAGTCCCTTTCTGGCTCAGAGATCCAAGCCACTGGTAGTTTCCCTTAAGGGAAGTAGGGAAAGGGGTGGGCAGTGGGGAATCCTTCCCAGTTATCTTTGTCCAGCCAGTTGAGTAGGAAATCTCAGCCTTGGAAGTAGCATGTCCATCTGTGGAGGAGGACAGGCTATTTACAGGGACAAGAGTGGTCTTGGGCACAGGTGTAACATTGTGGGACGTACCATGTTCAGGGTGATGACTGGTTTCCCCACCTTAGCCATTCCCTTCACCTGAGTGACAAGCACCTTTGCCGTGCTCTGGTGGCTGGGAAATGCCCTCTGTCCCCATGTGCTATGTTCTTTCCCCACCTGCTATATCCTGAAATCTGTCTGGTCATGGAGCATAAACTGGGCCATAGTTTGTGCTTTGGTCCTAGCTGCAGCAAGAATTCCCTAGATGACCTTGGGAGGCCTTGGTTTTCTCTGTTGTACAATTAGGGTGGATAATTCTGGCTCCTCTCTTACCTCAAAGGGATGTGGTGGGGCTGATTAATCAGATTGGGGAAAAAAGAGTCTGAAGAAGCTCTGTGTCTGGAAAGTCAGGCTGCAACGCTGGATCGCTCGCGTCTGGAGCGTGCTGCATGATTTCCGCAGTCGTGTGCCTGCCTGGACGCATGTGTATGGTGACATGCGTGCTCTGTGTGCCTGCTGAATGGGTGTATGTGTGTGTGCACGTGCCCACAGGGAAAGTGCTTTATTGCCGGCTCACTGGCTGTCCACACCTGTCATGTGTCTGCCTCACAACCTCCCCTGCCCGCTTTTGCTCTCTTAGATGTGAAGCTCTGGGACCCCTTTCTCTTTTACAAACTTGATCTTGGAGTCCCTTAAGCTCCCCAGAGAGAGAACTGAATGGCAGATACAGAGGAGGAAAGCCAGTCATTTTCCCCAGATGTACCCATCTGTCCCCAGGGAACATGAGACAGAACCTGGCCTTCTTGGCCACCGCCTCCTTGCTTTTTTCTCCAATCCCACCTGCACCCTCTAGTTACTTCTTAAGATGCTAAAAACTTGCCGTGTTCGTTCTCATCTTCAGAACTCTGCATCTCCTCCTTGTTCACTTTGTTTGGACTCCTGCCCCTTTCTCCTTGTCCCTTTGTGGGTACCTCCAAGCTGCCTTTAGGAATCTGCTTAGATTTCCCTTCCCCTGCCGCCAACCCCAACCATGACTCCCCACCTTACCCTGCTGTGGCATGCATCACATTTAATTGTGTGTCTTCCCTGCCAGATCCTTCCTGTCTTGCTCAGAATTGTCTAGCACAGTGCCTGCCACTTAGGTGGGGCTTGGTACGTGTTTGAATTAATTGTGAGTGAGTTTGAGTGAATGAATGAGCAAAAATGATCAGTGATGAATGAGGGCCCAGTGTGTCTGATGGGCATGTTCATCTCATAGGTTCCTTTACACAACTCCACTGTCCATAGGATGCTCTGACTACCACGCTTGGGGCTGTCATGCCAAGGGTGGTACATCAGGCTGCTTGGTCTGTGCTGGGACTCAACAGGGGACCTTGTCTAAGCAGCTGGTTATACTTCAGAAAAGGCAGAAAATGGGAGCTTAGCTTTCTGAATATTAGCTGCAAGGAGAGAACTCAGAGGGCAGCCTCAGCTGCCCCGGGCTGGTGGCATCAGTGGCTTAGCTGTCACTTTCATCTCTCCCCACAATTTACGTTTGAGTTGGACTCAGCTGACTTTCAGCTTCTCTTCTCTCCTAGCTTGTCCCTGTCTCCCCCTCCAGGTGGGTCCTGCCTCAGTGTAGGTGTACGGGGAGAGGGGCTGCCTGTCCCAGCTCAACCCCCACCACCCTCTGGCTCCTGGAAGAGCCGCCCCTTGCTGAGCTCCCGAGCAGCTCAGTGGGTTTGGAGGAAGCAGCTCTCAGAGACTGACGTCTCCACCTGCTGGCCGTCCTAACCCTTGCTGCATGCAGCTCTCCATCGCTGCTGCTGCTGCCGCTACTGTTGCTGCTGCTGCTGCTGCAATATTTTATACAAACGACCCAGAGACCCCGGGTGGGAAGCATGCCCAGGCCGATAACACGACGTGCTGCTCCCGTGAGGATCTGCTCCTGCTGGATGCTCCGAATAAGTTTCCCCTGAGAAAAAGTCTGAGGGGGTGGGGAGCTAACCTTCTGACTGTGCTGCTGTCCCCCCAGGGACCCTCCCATGAAGACTGAGGCAGACGCAGCTGCTGAGAAGAGCCTGCAGACATGACATCGGCCACGGAGTTTGAAAACGTGGGCAACCAGCCACCGTACAGCCGGATCAATGCCCGCTGGGATGCCCCGGACGACGAGCTGGATAATGACAACAGCTCAGCCAGGCTCTTTGAGAGATCCCGGATCAAGGCCTTGGCAGGTACCGCTTGGGGCCACAGAGGTTGGGGGGCATCCTCAGGACCCTGAGGCTCTCACCCTCCCCACCTATGGGGAATCCTCTGTGTGTGCTGGGGCGTACCCTGGCGTGGCAGTGGTGGAGACGTGTCTGCCTAGCTGAGGCAGCCGCTGCTCCAAGTGCCTCTGAGAGGCAAGGAGGTGCCGAAGTTGAGCCCTGCCCTCTGCCTCCACCCTAAGTGACCTGCAGATAAATTCAGGAGTATGAGAAAATCTCAGTGAAGGAGTGTTGAGGGCTGGACGGCTGGGCACAGGTGTGTGGGGCTTCTTTGTGACCCTGATTTCCTGTCTGGGCCCAGAGAGGGGAATTACCATCATCTTCTCTATGGTCCCAAAAGTAAAGAATGTTCATCCCTCCCACTCTGCCTCAGGAAGAAGGATTTTCTACATGAAATCCTTAAATTGGAATAAGATTTTTACTTAGCAGGTTCATAATAGATATCTCTCTCTTTTTCTCTCTCTGTCTCTCACACACAGGGAAGAAGGACTATCTTAAATCTCTAGTAGACATGGCTTCTCCTCCCTCTGCTGGCTGAGATCCGATTCTTAGAATTTTTTTTTCTAGCCCCTGTGACTATTGCCTCCCTGAACTTGACCCAGTGTGACTATATTCAGACCCTATGTCCTTGGCCGTTAGAGAAACTTTGAGTTATGTGGGGTTGTGTGTGCATTTTGGGGGTGGGTTCCCTCACCTGACCCACCTGTGGGCAGCCTGACTGGACCTGTTTTCCTCATCATCAATTGTTTCCACCTTACTCCCTGTTAAGGAGAGTGAGACCTTTCCCATAAACACCTTCTGGAGGGATTCTCCACGCCCTCTCCCTGACGGCCCCGTCTGAAGTTCATGGTGATCCTCTTTCACCTCCTCTTCAACTCCACCCCCAGATGCCTCAGTCCTAGCTGACCTTGAACCATAAGCAGGGCCCTAGTCTCCTCTGGAGTGGTAAAGACCCTTTTACCTTGGGGGTATCTGGCTGTAACAGGAACTCTGTGGTATCTTTTCTCCCTTGTCATGATGAGAAGCTGGTCGGGCCCCAGTCATCACCCTTGGCGCCTTGCTCTTTACAGAAAATTCCCTTTCTTCTTCTTTCATTTCCCTCTCACCTTCCCTGACTCCACACAATTCTGCTTTGGTTTTCCCTGGGTTCAGACCATAGCAGGGACCCCTTGCTTTTGCATAGGATTTTTAACTTCTTTAAATAACCATGCTCTAAACTCTTGGCATTGTCAGCCTTCTTCGTATCTTTGCTGGGATCTGGCTGTGGTGGCTCTGGGGAGACAGATAGGGGGAGAAAGGTACTGTATTTGGAAAGGTGAACTGTATGAGGAGTGGGGACTGTCCCCTGTGTAGAGATCCTTTGATCTGTTTCACAGACACCTCTTTTTTTTAAGAAACCAAGATAAACTGTTTTAATAATTATTTTTTGTATTCCTACTATGTTTAAAACTAAACCACTGGCCAGACATGAAAGGGAGAGGGGAACCACAAGGATGAATTCAATATATTATCTGTTGGCTCAGCACCTGTGGCTCAAGCAGCTAAGGCGCCAGCCACATACACCTAAGGTGGTGGGTTCGAATCCAGCCCGGGCCCGCCAAACGACAATGATGGCTGCAACCAAAAAAAAAAAAAAAAAAAAAAAATGGCTGGGCGTTGTGGCAGGCGCCTGTGGTCCCAGCTACTTGGGAGTCTGAGGCAGGAGACTCGCTTGAGCCCAGGAGTTGGAGGTTGCTGTGAGCAGTGAAGCCATGGCACTCTACCCAGGGTTCAGCTTGAGGCTCTGTCTCAAAAAAAAAAAACAAACCATATATATATGTATATATATATATATATCATCTGTCTCTAAGGAGTTCATAATCTATTAGGGGAAGATGAACTATGATCATAATTAGCATGAGTAGAATTAGAGAAGAACCATAGGAAAGGCACATAAATAGCAATGAGAGAGCCAAGGAGGAGAGGCAGGGAGAATCAGGGAGCAGTTCATGGAGGAGGCAGGCCTCAAACTGGGAATTGAAAGGTGCATGTGATTCTGGCAGGCAGGTGGGCCAAGATTTCTTCCTTTGGCCTTTGTGCCTGGCAGCCAGGTCTGCTTGAGTGGCCCAGGAAGCTGGTGGAGAGGGATGAAAGAGGCAAGCCCAGGAAGGCAGTCATCCTCTTGCACTTAATGGTCAATCCTGGGTTGGTCAGAAAGGAGCCTTTGCTAACCTTGGCTGTGCTTGGCTTAACCTGTTCCTCACCCAAAGCATGCATCTGACCCACCAAAGAATCTAGATGCCCCCAGGGAGAAGGAGGCAACAGAGTATAGAGTGGCATGCCTGGACCTTGATAATTCATATTATCTAGCTAACAAGTAAGCATGTCAGGCTTGGGGGCCTTTCAAGATTTTTGAAAGCATACAGCCTAACCACTTTACTGCTGTCCTCCTGAGAGTCCATTTGAGTGACCTGGGCTTGCAGCAAAAGCACTGGAAAGGTCCAAAGTAGAGTGACCAGATGGACCCACTGCTGGGTAGGCTTGTTGGTCTTCCCCAGTCTTTACTTCTTGGTATTTTTTTTTTTAGTACTACCTTTAGGGCTGCCTCTGCAGTCTAGGCAAAGGTCAGCCTTTCCGAAGAGGCTTTAGGAAGCGGAAGCTACATTGGGCCCATAATATCAGTTTCCTCTCAGCCACTCTTTGTAGCAATCTTTTTTTTTTTTTTGATAAAGAGTCTCAGTGTGTCTCCCTCTGTAGAGTGCCAGGCATCATAGCTCACAGCAACCTCAAACTTTTGGATTTAAGCAATTCTCTTGCCTTAGCCTCCCAAGTAGCTGGGACTATAGGCCCTCACCACCACACCTGGCTATTTTTTTGTTGCAGTTGTCATTGTTGTTTAGTAGGCCCAGGCTGGATTCAAACCCACCAGCCTTAGTGTATGTGGCCGGCACCTTAACCACTGTGCTACAGGTGCTGAGCCCCCTTGTAGGAATCTTAAGGAGGCATCCACCCTGTGTTTTTTATATTACCGTGGTGATCTGATCCACAGGTATAGGTGGTAAAGATAGGGAGATTGGTCTGGCATCTTCTTTCTGAAATCGAAGGTCCCAGGGTGAGGAGGAGCATGTCCCAAGACCAAGCTTGGAATCTGATTCCACCGCTCAGGCTCCCACTGTGGAGGGTTGCTGACGCTGTTTTCTGTTTTGTAAAATCGGGATGGTCATACTTTCTGAGGTTTGTGACAATCAAATAAGAGAACGTGTATGAAAGCTTTTTGTTAGTAACAAAACGCTAGGTGAATGTCAGATATTATCTGAGAAACTGCTTTCCTGGTGCTTTGAGTCCCTTCTGTTTTCCAACTTCAAACCTTTAAGATCCTGATGTCGATCTTTGTCCAGGTACCTCGGCCTGTCCTGGGACCTGTTTCTTCCTGCTTAACGCTCCTGTCATCATTTGCCTTGGGAGTCTGGGTTGGAAGACGCAGTCAAGCCCCTGGGACAGTAGCCTAGTGGTCCCCTTGGAGCTCTCGGCCCCCTCCCCAGCCACCGGCCCACATGCTGTGGGATGATGCCATGGCCTGGCCTGCAGGTCTCTTTCTACATGAGGCCGTCCAGGCCAGGATCCACACCATGTCTCCACCATCTGGCTGGGTGATGTGGGAGGTCCAAGAACCAAAGGATGATGGCCCTCCCCACATACTCTTCCTGGCAGGGCAGCTGCTCCAGTCCTTCTCTACGGAGTGACCTGCCTTTGGACGTGAACTTTCCTGCCTCTTAAATCAACTTTTAGTGCCAAAGGAAATAAGTTCTGCCTTCCCCACTCTTCCTTCCTGGGCCTAAAGAAATAAGCCATCTAGTTATTCTGCTCTAGTGTATAAAAACCTGACCTCTCTCCAGAATGAATGATTTTCGATAAGAAACTGGGAGTCAGCCTAATTAAAGTGAAAGGGGAGGTAGGTAAGAAAATGTTGTAGGAGACTTCTGTAAGAGGGGAGGATTTGACCTTGGCAATGCCAAGGGAAGGTCTGGAAGCCCAGCAGTATTTACCCTGTAGACCCCTGAGCAGATTTGACCTTCTAGATGTCAGTCTTTGAGCTGATGGTGTGTCATGGGGTAAATGTCCAGTAACCCTGAGCCTCCTTCCTAGACAGGGGACCATTCTTTGTGTTTTGATGACTGCCTCTTTACCTTCCTACTTTCCTGCCTGCTTTAAGGGATTAGAGGAAGGGGAGCAGCAGGAAGTCCAAGTTCCGACTTTTCCATAAGATTCTAGCCTTCGTGCTTTCATAGGAAGGCTCTCAGAGCATCCCAGACCCCCCTCCTCGCCATACACCCTCGTTTCCTTCCTTTCCTTTTTACACGGGGAGCCACTCAGTGAACATCTGTGGCCGTCTAGATGAAGGATGAAGCCCGACAGGCTGCAGGGAATTGACCAGCCAGAATGCCTGCACTCCATATCCCTCGCCTGCCCGCACACCCCTCCCCTGCACCTGGCTATGGACTCTGGTGACTCAGCGAGGATGGTGCCTCAGGGCAGATGTGGCCCAGCTGGGAGAGGAGGGAGTAGAGGAAGCACCAGGAAGATGCCCTGGAAAGAGAAGCCCTGTGTATTGTGTTCCCTCCCCTCCTCCCTCCCCTCCTCCCTCCCCTCGCCTCCCTCCTTCTACTCCTCTACCTTACCCATGCACACAGCTTGGCACTGGCCTCCTGCAGGCACCTGCTGGTGATGTACAGCTTCTTGGTACACAGAGGCATCTCCAAGGCTGGGTGCAGGGAGAGTCCAAGGTCTCCTGAGAAGGGACTGTGCAAAAGGGAGGGCTGACGTGTTCTTCTCACGCTCCCTCCTGCTCCTTGGCATGTTGAGTAGTTAGCTGCACAAAACAGATGCACAAAATTATGTAGCCTACTCAACATTTGCCCTTGAATTAGAATCCAAGTGATGTTTCAAACTTGAAATGAGCTTCCTTTCTGCATTGCCCCTTTGTACCTTCTTCGTAAAAGTGAGACATGGCTAAACAGTTAGGTTGGTTGGGGGACACCCGGACAATGCAGCTGGGTGGGAGGTGCACTGCAGGCTGTATCCCTGTGCTCTGCTGCCCCTTGGACCCCAAACATCACCCTGACCCACTGTGCCCAGGCCTCAGACCCTGATGCTCCCTGTCCACTTTCCTGCAGTGCCAGGAGCTCCCCACAGAGGGCGACATGGGCTCTTCTGGACCCCTTTCAGCATTAGTGCCAGGGTGGTGCTTGTCTCAGGTGTCCCAGTTGCTTAGGAAGGGCTTTGTGTCTAGAGCATGAGGGATTTCCTTCAGGAGGAGGATTTCACCACAATGGGTGGGGTTATAGCCTCTTGGCAGCCTGCTGAGCCTGCAGACTCAGGGGCAGCTGCCCAAGACCAGGGCATCAGTTGTCCATGGGCCCAGTGTCTCTTTCTAGCTACCTATAACAATAAAGGTGGCAACATTCATGGGAGACCATTGAATTCATCTTCTTAGATTTCTAGAAATAGTTTTATTTAGAGACTATACACTGGGGTAAATATATTCTTCACGAAGATATCTATATACTTATCAGCAATCATTTAAAGATACTATCAGGAAAAAAATAATTGGATCAGCAACTTTCTCTTGGAGGTCAGCTACTATGAAATCTCCACACCTGAGCAGGCCACTGCACAGCCAGACCAGCCCATTTCCCAGTCACCTGTTTGTTTGTTTGTTTGTTTTGAGAGAGAGTCTCAAGCTGTCACCTTGGGTAGAGTGCCTGGCATCACAGCTCACAGCAACCTCAGACTCTTGGGCTTAAGTGATTCTCTTGCCTCAGCCTCCCAAGTAGCTGGAACTACAGGTGCCCACCACAAGGCCAGCTATTTATTTTTGTTGCAATTGTCATTGTTGTTTTAGCAGGCTCCGGCTGAGTTCGTACCCACCAGCCCCAGTGTATGTGGCCGGCGCCCTACCCACTGAGCTATAGGCACCACCTGCAGACACACAAACCTGTAGGCACAGCCAGCATGGGACCCTGTTCAGGATGTAACACCTTCTGTGGTTCCTCAGCCCTCTTGATAACCGCTGTTCTTGCTTGTGGAGAATTCTTGGCAGAACCAAGGCTTCTCCCCTTGTCCAATGACTTCTATCTATCACTGTGAAGATGCTTTATCAAATATTAATATGTTGAGGTTAATAATAAGACTGTTCTCCCCGCCCCCCGCTCCCCTGTGCTGTGCAGCCTGAGTGAACCATCTTAATAGCCTCCTCCATCTTTGGGATGTTCCTGTGAGCTGTCAGCTTGTTCCTAAGGGCAAGCTCTGACACCAGGCCTTGACTGCACTATGGCCCTTGAGAGCATCCAGCACCCATAATCCCCTCAAGCTGCTTGGCTGAAGAGGTGCCAAGGGTGTTATTTTCAGAACATCTGTGGCAATTGTTCCTTTTCACATTTTATCATGTCAGTGATGTGACTGGGAGAGACATAGGGAGGCCGGCGGCACCTTAGTCTCTGGGAGGCATTTTGCCTCCAAACCCTTTGATCTTCAGACTCTGGAAACTAGATACACAAGAGAATCTCACTTTACAGTCTAGTGAGAGAGAGTATGGCGCATAATGTATAGTGTGTACAGTCTGTATACATGGACACACATGCATGACAAATTACAGTAAGTGCTATGGAGATTTCCTGGGAACAGCAGAGTTTATAGCATAAACTGTGGCTTAGAGCTTGTCCAGATGGTGATCAGGGACTTGTCTGGGTCAGAGCATGGGATCAATAGTGGCAATGGGAATGGGTAGGGGCCACTTTGCAGGGGGGCTTGTAGGCTATGGGTTTGATCAGGGTCCTGGTAGAACACAGAAGGAAACTCTAAAGAGGTCGTTGAGGCATTATACAGGGGAATTATTTGCAGAGGAGTGGCTGAGTTGAAAGGTCCAAGAGAACGAGGTTTGTGGCAGAGTCATCAGGCCTCAGGCCAGGAGCTGGGCCTTCAGTAGAAGGCTGGCCAGCAAGAACTGTTCCCAACCCATCACAGTGCTTTTAGCAGGGAAATGACGCAGTTCTTTGGGTTTTTAAAGGTCACTCTGACATCAGTAGGGAGAGCAGGTTGAAGGGAGACTGTGCATAAGTCCAGGCAAGAGAAGATGGCCACTTGAGCCAGCTTGGTGGCTGCAGGTGAGGAGAACGTGGTCTGTTCCAGCAGTCTCCCCCTTCTGTCCTCCTGCTGCTATCCTTAGGGGACCCCAGCCGAGGTACTCCTCTACTCCTAGGGGCCTCAGTTTTCTCACCTGCAACACTCGGGGCTTGAACTAGATGATGCCCAAGGAGCTTCCAGCTCTGACAGCCTGTGAAGCCACCTGTGGAGCGGTGATGACAGGTGCTGCTTTACCCTGCACTCTGCAGCACCGGTTCCTGGCTTGGGGGAAGGGAATTATCCTTTTTAGTAAATCAGTGTATCCTCTAGAAATTCTCTCTTCACTAAAGGCATCGCCTAGGCTGAGGCTGAGTCCTGGGCCACCTTGACTTCTGCAGGCTCATGTTCCCAGTGAGTGCAGTCTCTGCAGCCACTGCCACATGAACAATGACAACACCTGGCCTTTGCTTAGCTGCTTAGTGTTCTAGGCGCTGCTTTCCACGGGCCCTTCACCCACCCTGTGAAGTGGGCAGGTGTAGGTATCACTCTTCCCCTTTGCAGATGAGGAAGGTCACAAAGCCAAGAAGTGGGCAGAACAGACTTAAACCACCACAGCTGTTGGGGCTGCAGCACTGGGACCCACACAAATGTTCTTGAGTCCTGAGTTACCTGCTCCTTTGTGCCCTTCCTGAGATGTCCCTCCCCATTTTTCCTTCCACCACCAGCTCTAAGCCTCTTTGATTAAACCTTGAAGTCATTTTTGCTGCTGTCTTATGTTCTCCAAATACCATCACCTTCCAAGGCTAGCCAATCCTTGTTCTGGGGTGTTTTTGAAATCAGCTCCTGTCATTTCATTTCCACAGTTAACATGTCAGCAGGGTCATGTTACCTCAAGTGGAGACATCTGCAGCTGCCCCTGAGCTGGTTTCCAAGGCTCCTGCCTCTCCCCATCCAATCCCATTTTCACAGGGCAGTGAGAATCCTTGTCCTCTAATAAATTTTGAGTGAAGTGGGGCTTATAAGCACCTGCAGGGTCTTCTGTACCTGGAATAGAAAGTTCACATACCCTAGTGTCTTGCCACTGTTTCGCTCTGATACTTTTTTTTTTCTTCCAGTTTTGGGCTGGGGCCAGGTTTGAATCCACCTACTCTTTTTTTTTTTTTTTTTTTTTTGAGACGGAGCCTCAAGCTATCCCCCTGGGTAGAGTGCCATGGCATCACAGCTCATAGCAACTTCCAACTCCTAGGCTCAAGCGAGTTTCCTGCCTCCGCTTCCCAAGTAGCTGGGACCACAGGCGCCCGCCACAACACCCGACCATTTTTTGGTTGCAGCCATCATTGTTGTTTGGCGGGCCCGGGCTGGGGATTCGAACCTGCCACCTTAGGTGTACGTGGCTGGCGCCTTAGCCAATTGAGCCACAGGCGCTGAGCCCACTCTGATACTCTTAACTGCTACTCAGGCCCACCACCTGCACACATGCACACACACACATACATATGCATACAGGCACACACATATACATAGGCACACACATGAGCACACATACCTGTGCAACATGCACACATGTACAAATATGCATCTATACACATATACATGTGCACACATGCACACACACAGACATGCACACACATCATGCACACACATGTGCTGCCTGCACCCACATCATGGGCACACATATGCAACACATGCATATGCCCACATACACAGATATGCACATGTACACATATGCACCAATTGCTACCTGAGGGAGTTTTCTTTCCTGCCATTCTAAAACCATTATCTTCCAACTTAAGGTGGAAACTAGCTTTCTTCAAAAATAAGAAAATTTTGGATTTAAACTGTCTATGATAGCTTATGATAGCTTTTTTTTTTGCTATAATATATAAAGATCCTATTTTATTTAGAAAAAAATGATTACTTTTATCTTTTAAACATTTTTTATTAAAAAGAATATATATTTAATATAGAAGAGATTAGAAAAACAGGTAAAGAAAACTACATTGTTAATGTCTCATAGATATTTTAATGACTATATGTGTCAATATTAAAATGTTACCTATAGGCTCGGCGCCTGTGGCTCAAGTGGCTAAGGCGCAAGCCACGTACACCCAAGGTGGCGGGTGCCTGTGGTCCCAGCTACTTGGGAGACTGAGGCAGGAGACTGCTTGAGTCCAGGAGTTGGAGGTTGCTGTGAGCTGAGATGCCATGGCACTCTACCCAGGGGGAAAGCTTGAGGCTCCTGTCTCAAAAAAAAAAAAAAAATGTTACCTATAACATGATAATCTTAGAACCTCTTTCATGTAACAATATACTATAAGTATCTTTTGAGGTGAGCAAATATGCAAATTATCATTTTAATAACTATAATATCTCCCTTTGTTTTAGTATATCCCAAGGTAGGCCTCCCTAGTATTCAACTCTAAAATTCTGATCACTTCTGTTTTTTCTTCTGGGTTTTTTTTTTTTTTTTTTTTAAGAAACAGTCTCACTGTGTTGCTCAGGCTGAGTGAGCAGTGGCTGTTCACAGGGGTGCGATCATGGCACATAACAGCCACAAACTCCTGACTCCTGGGCTCCAGAGATCCTCCTGCCCCAGTCTCCCGAGTAGCTGGGACTTATAGGTATGCACCAGGACACCAGCTTCTGATCACTTGTACTGTCAGTCTTAATGTGTTTTATTCTTGCATTTGCAGTTTTAGATATGTAGTAAGCATCCCAAAGTTCTACTTTAGAATCAATTATCACTGTATTGTAAATCTTCAAGGGCAGGGGAGCTATGCTCTAGCTGTTCACAGTAGCAGCATGGTGGAAGGTAGCTGGTTGAAAGAGAAATTTCTCTCCAAACTGCTTAAATAGGAACAATAAAATTAGTGCCGTCAACATAATTTATGATGTGTCCCTGAAGTTCTGCCCCTGTGGTAGGCTTTATAATGGATTGGCATCTGTGTCCTTGAGGTTTGTCACAAGTTCATGAGAATTTAAGTATGGCTCACTCTGGTTCCCGAATGCTTGGCTCCTTGGCATGAGGAGGAGAGAAATCCCAAGCGTGTACCTACAAAGGGTTCAACCTGAAGTGATTGTTTTTAGGCGCTGGCCCAAGCTGCTGGTCTTGTCTTCCTGATTGCCTAGTTTTACCAATAGCTTAAGCCTGTGAGCTGATAAAAATGAAGACTTCCTCAAAAAGATATCTTTTGTACTTTTCAGCATTTATTTCTCAGGGTTTATGAACTTGCATCCTGTTTTTGTTTATGACATCTAGTGTTTTTTATTAGAATATACCAGCTCTGGCACAAGTAACATCTGTTTGTGCTTGAGTGTGATAGTGTTATGTTACAGAATTACATGCAAATAATGCAAATTACAAGTAACGGCACAAATAATACCTCCCCCTTATTTGAGACAGAGTCTTACCTCCTGCCTCAGCCTCCTGAATGGCTGGGACTACAGGTGCCTGCTACAATAGCAGCTAGTTTTTTCTATTTTTGGTAGGGATGGGATCTTGCTCTTGCTCAGACTGGTCTCAAACTCCTGAGCTCATGCAATCCACCCTCCTGGATCTCCCAGAGAGCTAGGATTACAGGTTTGAGCCACTGTACCTGGACTAATAACACCCCTTAATTACGAGCTGGTAATTTATACCAACCTTTTATTACAAAATTATAAGCATATAATTCTGTAACATAACAATATTGCACATAAGGGCATAACTTCTGCCAGACCCTATATGTTCACTGTAAAAATTTTAGAAAACATAGATAAGCAGAAAGAAAAAAAAAGTCACCTGCAGTCTTACCTGCAGCTATAACACACCCAACTTCAGTTTTTTTCTGTGCATATAGGTCTGCAAAACTAGGGTCATGTTATGCATAAAGTTTGACAGTCTGAATTTTTCCCTTAAAATATGCCATAATGCCCTTTGTCACCATTGCAAGTTCTTCTATGGCCTTATTAATATCCTCATTACAGTACCAAAAATATTAAATAATCCCTTGTTGATTATTTAGGTTGCTATTTTCAATTCTTGAGAGCAGATTTTTAACAGAGAAAAGGAGAGGCAGGAAGCACACAAGTTTTATAGGAAGCCATGGAAGCAATAAATAGATGGGCTCAGAAATGGGAGATTAAGATTCCAAAGATAAGATGCTTCAACTTCACCATTTGGCTTAAGAATAGGCTCCTATTTTTAAAACAGCCCTGCTGGGGACTTTTGATGACAAACTTCCCAGATGATGTCAGGAGGTGAAACAGGTACTAGAGTGGGTGGGGCTGCAACCCGCATGCTGCCTGCCAAAGAGAGGAGGAGGGAAGTTGTAGGAGGAGCCAAGAGGAAGCCAGGAGAAGGTGTCACACCAGCAAGGGAAAGACTGTGGAGACTCTTCACTGAGCAGCTGTACCGGGTGTGGGGGTGGGGAGAGCAGGCGTACTTGGCTGCCAGCAGACCTCACTGCCCTTTCCAGTTCAGGGGTGGAGGGAGGCCTCCTGCCCTTAAACCTTCCTTTTTCCCTTTCACTTCTCTTGGGGGCTCAAGGATTAAAGATGCTTGGGATTTTTGTCTGGTGAAAAATCTCTAAGGCAAAGAAACTGAAAAAGAATTAGGCCACCTTGGAAAGAGGGGGAAAGAAAAACACTTTAATATTTTCTTTAGAAAAAGGAATGTGTATTTGTTTCTGTTTTGAATGAGTAATACATACTCCCATTGATTAAAAACTCAAAAGCTTAGAAAGCAAATAATACGTTTTACCCCAACTTGGTTCCCCAGACACCCGGTTCTTTGCCTACAACCTGTGTTAACCACTTATTAATATATCTTTCCAAGAGTATTTTATGCATATAAGCAAAGGGTCAATATTGTTATTTTCCAGGTTAAGTTTTCCCTTTACTATGTACTGTTCTATGTTTTTTTCCACCTAATATATCTTTTTTTTTTTTTTTAGGATACATTAAAATTTGGTTTAATATTTCTTTGCGGCCAAAAAAAATAAAAATCACATTTGTAGTGAATGAACAACACACATTTTTAGGCTATTATTTTTAACTACCATCCCCATGAATTTAACTACCATCCTTCATGAATCCCCATGAATTCATAGGGAAGAGGCTCCAGTAGCTCAGGGAGGCATCTTGCCATTGAATGTGACAAAACATTGACTTTTGAATTCATGGGAAATAGGTTCCAGCACCTTGCATCACTATTACATGGGGTCTAATTGGTTATCCTGTGTGCTATGCTGTACACCTATTATGCCATGAGCTCATGGAGAGTAAATAGGTTCTTGCACCTAAAAGCATGGATCCACTGGTTCTCCTGTGTGCTATGTTATATGCTTATTATGCCATGAATTCATGGGGAATGGGTTCCAGGAGCTCAGGCTCCTTTCCATTGGTTCTCACAAAGTGGGCTTCTCTGGGTGGAGCAGGCTGGCGCTTCATTTGAACCCAGGTACCTTTCTCTTTGGCTTCCTTCTTTTTCTGATCATTTTCCTTCACACGTTTCAGGAAGCTATCTCGGCTCTTAGAGTGCTTAATATGCTCAATACGAACATTAATCCTCTTGGCAAGAATCTTGCCCTTAACTTGTTTGTTTACAACAATGCCAAC
>CAUYQV010023610.1:0-12540 GCA_963574575.1 Galagoides demidoff | reverse complement strand
TTGATGGAGGGTCTCTGGCACCGAGTCCTGACCCTCACTTGGTGGAGGGTCTCTGACAGGGGTCCTGACCCTCACTTGATGGAGGGTCTCTGACAGGGGTCCTGACCCTCACTTGGTGGAGGGTCTCTGGCAGGGGTCCTGACCCTCACCTGGTGGAGGGTCTCTGACAGGGGTCCTGACCCTCACTTGGTGGAGGGTCTCTGGCAGGGGTCCTGACCCTCACTTGATGGAGGGTCTCTGGCACCGAGTCCTGACCCTCACTTGATGGAGGGTCTCTGGCACCGAGTCCTGACCCTCACTTAGTGGAGGGTCTCTGACAGGGGTCCTGACCCTCACTTGGTGGAGGGTCTCTGACAGGGGTCCTGACCCTCACTTGGTGGAGGGTCTCTGGCAGGGGTCCTGACCCTCACCTGGTGGAGGGTCTTTGGCAGGGGCCCTTTGCTGACATGTCCAGTGGGGACACCTACTTTTTTCCAAGTAATCCCTTTCCACTGACTGACAAGTCCAATTGCTCAAAGGTTATTCCCCTCCCTGATGCCAAATGTACTTGTATCTAATGTCAGACTTTGCTGGAGAGAAACAGCAAAGAAAACATACTTTTAATGTAAAAGATTTTTAAGATAGCTCTCATGTCAGCCCACAACCTCCTTTTCCCAGACTGAACATCCTCTTTTCAAAAATCATTCAGCAGCTGATCCAGTTCCCTGCTGCCTTGCTGTGACACCACCCCTAGGCGGTCATGCCCTTTCTGAGAAGATTCCCAGGGCAATTTTTAAACTTATCTCATCTGCTTCAACTTCCCAATAACATGGTATGTCACTTTTTTATTGACAAGACAACAAACTAAAAACAAATGGCAAAATAAAAAATAAGGGCTGATCAAAGTTTTATTTCTTCAAGCTAAAGGTTTTTGGCAAAATTTTCTGGTAAATTTTAGGAATGTGCTACCTTACCTTCCCCTACCTAATCCTATTCAAGCTTAATTATACAATAGAGTTTATGTCTGTGGTTAACTGAAGTAAGAGAGTAGGAAACCACATGATTCCAAGCACTCTGCATGATGTCTAGATCAGGGTCAGTAAATACAGCCTACTCTGCCCTACAACCTGTTTTGTCAATAAAGTTTTATTAGAACTCCATCATGTTCATTTGTTTACATATTATCTGTGGCTGTTTGGGGGCTACAATGACAGAATCGACAAGACACAACTGAGATCATACAGCCCCTAGAAAGTCTAAAATACTATGTAGTCATTCACTATAAAAGTTTGAACATCAGACTAATCACCTGGGGATCTTGCTAAATGTGGATTCTGATCCAGCAGGTTTGGGACAGGGCCTGAGATTGTGAATTTCCTGCACGCTCCCAGGTGATGTCAGACGTGGTCTTCCCAGGACACAGTAGAGGGTGATACTTACCATCTGTGATGTGGACAGTATCCCTCCATTCTTCTATTAATGATACTTCCAGTTCCATTTTTAAAAAGTAATGGCTGTGTGGTTCAGTGTTAGTTGTGCACACCTGCCCCCCTTCAGTTTTCACTGTTGGCAGCTTGGGGACATTACCTGCCCCTGCACAGGAAGGGGAGTGCTAGGGAGCTGGCCTAGCTGCAGTGCCTCCCAGGGCCCTCATGTCTGGCTTTTTACACTTGCTGCCTCTTGGTAACTCATAAAACATCCAAAATCCCATTTGGAACAATTCCAGTGAAACGGACATGCCCCATACATGGAAAGGGAATGGGAGTGGATGGGGAAGGGAAAACCTGGTATAAAGAGGTCCCTCCCTGCCCAATTGTCCCTACCAGAGACACACATCCGGCTCTTCCCTCTGAGGCCACAGTAAACTGCCTTCTCCCACCCTCCTCTTCAGAAATAGAACACACCTTGGCTCCATTCACACTGGACAGACCATCACTTGCAAATTAATTACACGCCTCATCAAAGTACAAAGGTCAGCAGGCATTTTTAACCCTCAGTGATTTTTTTTCTCCCTTTTCTATCACTGTCACATGAACTGTGAATGGCTTGTTCCTGAAGGCAGCACTCTCCTCAAAGCTCCGAAAACTCCAGATAAACCACTTCAGCCTCCTCAAGGCTGCAGGCTGGTCAGTGCTCGTCTGTTACCCAGCTATCTGTTCCGAGTCCCCTTCTGCGTATGACAAGCTATTCTGGGCTGTGGCAAGTATGCACGATAAGGGAAAGACAAAACATCCATTTGTTGGTTTGTATAATCCCTCCACAAAATATTTCAATTGATCTGGCTCTACTTCTGAGGAAATGTAGCGTCTTCCCATTTTGTACTTAGGTAAACACACATGTGTGAGTGCAGCTGCTTTGGTTACTGTCAGATTCTGGAAGTTCTCTGAAGACATTGTAAAGCTGAACTCATACCACAGGGCCATGGAATAAAAAGGTTCTTGGGATTGCAGGGCAGAGGTGAGAGTGCCGAGTCTGTTAGGGGAGTGTACCCTGTATGCGTCTGGGGTGAAGTACAGAGTGACTGTGTAAGAGGGAGCCCTGGGAGTTGGGGCAAATCCAGCTACACATATCCAGTGAGAGCCACGGGGAAAGGGTCATCTCAGGTGACCCTACTGGTGTCAACAGGAAGAAATGAAGGCTCTCCTGGGGACCTTGCAGCTTGCAGGCAGCCAATGGCCACTTACAAGTAAATCACCACTTCTCTTTGAATTGAGTGTTCCAGAGCAGGGAAACCAGGAAATCTTTAGCATTTCTAACTTCTCTGATCAAGTATCAAGACATGAACCCTCTTCCTTCTCTAAGAGGCACAGAAGAGCCAGGCATGACGTGCCTGATGCCGGGAGAAGGCTTAGCCCAGCCCGCTGGCTCCTTAGCAGACACGGTGCTGCGCTGGGAAAGAAAGGGGCCCAGTGACATGCAGGAAGCCCCAGGAACCATGAAGGCCTAGTCACACGCGTCAAACACCCAATCATACTCTGCAGTCAGGATTCACATCCTTTGGTTTGCCCTGCTTCCCACCTGCTGACAGCACTGGTCTACAGGCCTGGTGCTCCAGGCTGCTGGAGGGCACTGAGTATGTGCCGCTCATCCTGAGGCCTGCTACTCTCCCTCACCCCTGCTATGGCTTGGAGACCAAGTGTTATAAACTGCCCCATCAGGCGCCTCTGCCTCTAGCTTAGAGTTCAAGAGAGAGGCCTCAGCAAAGGTCACAGAGTAAGAATGAGGTGAGGGCATCTGCACCTGGCTCTCTGCCTACTGGCCCCAGGCTGCAGCCTTCTCTGCTCCCAGGTGGCTCCCAGCTCCCCACTGCAGCCTGCCCAGTGATGCACCCCCTAATTCCCCTTGCTCCGATCACACTGCTGGCGACAGCCTCTGTGCTCCCTTCTCGCCACCTGCCCTTCTAGAGCATGGCATTTGTTTGTTGCTGGGATCCTGACCAACACAGGGTGGAAACACTGAGTAAAAAATAGAGCAAAAAGAAAACACAACTTTGCAAATCCAACGGTAAAATAAAAATCAAATACAAAGTAAAAAACAAGAAATTAAAAAGTGGGGTGATTTAGAGAAAACTGGATGACTGGAGAGCCCCCCAGCCCCAGACTGGGCCACCTCTCAGGCACCACCCCCAAGCCTCATGGTCTGGAAGCCACGCACAGATGTGCACAGCAGTAGACGACGCCCACTTCTCCAGGTCCTCCCTGATCCTGGTGTTCCCAGCACACCCAATTGAGCAGCCATGGAAATAAGGAGAACAGAGTCACTTCCCCAGATATCCACCCACCCACAGAGCTGCCTGCCCAGGTTGGCTCAGGGATGTGGCTGGGCCTCTCCTCAGGGCCCCTATGACTGGGGATTGCAGAGGGACAGCCCACAAACTTAGAATGTCAGTGTGCCAGGGAGGTGTAGCAAGCATCTTGAGTTTAAGCTACCTGGCACTGTGACTCAGGACACACACAGTAGACACTCAACATCTGTGAGTATGACTGTGGGTAAGGCCTGCATAGAAGGCCGCCAGCACCCCTATCTCCAGGTTGTTAAACAGCAGCCACCCAAGTAGCTGGCTGATGCTGAGGCACAGTGAGCCCAGAGCCTGTGGCAGCAGCTTCTCAAATGCATGCACCCGAGGATGATCAGGGTAGGACTTTTTCCCCTTGTGTCTAGCCAACATGGCTCTGATGGTTCCTATACCATCAAGCAAGTAGTCAGTAGAACAAAAGATGGCGTGCTCAGGCTTTTCCTCGGCACCACAGGGCCTGTTATGGGGCAGGGCTCACGTCCCCCAAAAGTCTCCAGCTTTTGTTAGGAAGGTAAGTGATGCACAGGTAGGTAGATGAGATACCCTGGGTTTGGCTACCCCATATAAATGGTGGGGAGAATCAACAGGAGAGCCATGGGGGCCTTATGCTGGGCCCTAGATATGGGGTCACCCTGCAAAGCAGAGAGGAGGGGAAAAAGCATTCCAGGGCCAGAAACTGCGATGCAAACACCTGCAAGTCATAAGGAGCCTGGCAGGTTCACCCCCCCAGCAGGGAGAACTACTCAGAAATCCTTCACAGGCTCCCACAGACTGAAACAGGGCAATCCCTTCCTCCACAGAACCCCGCTGTCTTTAGCTGAGTAGGGAAGAAGGTGCCACACAGAGTTGGGGAACATCCGAAAGCACAGGAGTTTCACTTAGAAGGAAAAGCACAAGGTGAACAGATACACAGATGGGCTTTGAAACGTATGTTAATAAGTAAAAGAAAAGTACACTTTTTTATTCATATAGCGTAGGCCAAAGGAAATCAGGCCAATATGGGCTAAGAACTTCCTGGATTGAGTTAGAGAAATTTCTAGAAATTAAGCAGCTCTTCAGTTTACTGCACCAGTAGAGCAACTTTGAGGAAGCTTCTGGAATTCCACCTTGCCTCGGTGTGACTGCCAAGTGGTGTGACTGCCACAGGTACAGGCAGAGGGAGCTGAAAATAGCCAGAGGCACCTTCTGGAGTGTGGAGGCTGGGGAAGGTATAGGGGACACTAACAGCAAAGCTGGGCTCATCTACACCCTCGTCCAAAAGCACACAAGTGACCCCATTACCTGGGAAACAGCTTAAATTCCAGGCTCATGCTCTCTGCCACTCAGAGCCTTCCAGCTCCGACTCACTAGCTACAGAGGAGAACATGCTCAGAGAATACAGTTAGGAATCTAACATTAGTCTGAGCAAAATAGAACCTGGAAAGAAAGTATAATTAAAGCAGAGGAAGGATGGGGAGAAATTCCCCACCCGGAAATTCTACCTCAAAGCAAAAGGACTAATTTCTGCCTGTGGGATGCAGCTATTACTGTTAACACCCTCTGATTTAATTTGGATTTTATGAGTTGATGGAATGGAAGAATAAATAGCAGAGGTGACCACAAAACAACTCCAGAGGACAGGCAGGGCAGGAAAAGACACCCCCATGTCCTGCCACAGCCATGGTGAGGCCATGAGAGCAAGCCCAGGGCACCCCACCAAGTGTACCCTTCATACAGCCTCACCTGGGTCTGGGAAGGCCTGAAGGCCATGTCGAAGCCGTGCTGCAGGGAGTCAAGGAAAGGCTGGACCTTGTAGAGGCCATGTGTAGATTGGCTGGAGCGGAAGGCCACAACGTGGAAGTACTTGAGGATCTTCTCGAAGCGGGCCTGGCTCATGACCAGGGCGAGGCTCCGGTTGCTATAGAAGCCGCCGCTCCAGATGCTGAGGACGGACTCACAATGGGAGATGCTGGTGGAAATCATGTAGCCCAGGAATGCTTTCATCTCTGCCAGGGTTACCTCTGTCCACGCCCCGTCACTCCCAAACCTCTCCTGGAACTTCTTGGCATACATGTTTGTTTGCACCACCATATTCTTGAGGACGTTGTCTGGGACAAACAGCTGGAAGAAGTCTGCGGCACTGGCACTGGGGGGCATCTTTCGGGTTGGACCTGAAACTCAAAAAAGGCAGAGCACTTACTAGGGGAGCCACATGGCTGACTGCGCAGGACACAGGTGCATTCCCCTTAGCTGGCCTCTGCTTGGGCTTGCCCTGCATCCAGCACCCCCTGCCTTCCCTTTCACCCTTCAAGAAGGCACTCAGCCACATGCTGCCACTGGGTCCTGTGGGCTCCCACATCCCCTGTGCTCTGGGGCAGCAGCCAATTCTCTCTGCCCTGTCCTAGCTGGGCACTGCTTCTCCCAAATGCCAAGGGGACAAACCCCTGACACCTGCAGTGCAGGGGCAGCCAGGGTCTTCTCGCTGAATCAGAGAGCCAGTAATCCAGGGGCCTCAGGCTTGTGGAGTCCCTGCCCTCAAGAACCAGTGCAGGACGGTCTGTCTGTCTGGGATGACTCATACATAGGGCATAAGCCAAGGCATGGCTAGAGAAACGCAAAGCAAATGTGCATATTTAGACTATATAGCCTAAATAAATGTACTCATTGATACGTACTTCAAAATACACATAACTATACATATAAATTAGGAGCACTGCCTGCCAGGCCTTTCCACACATGTGAGGGGAAAATAGGTCTCTAGCTAATTATACAAATGCACATATATCTAAAAAAATACATACATATATATATATTATATAAATACACTATATAGAAATACGTAGATGTATAAACAAATATATAAATTGACATAAATCTATTTTAAGAAAGGTGTGCCAGCACGCAGTCCCCCGACAGAGGCCTCTGGACACTAGCTGCCTCCTCCTCACATAGGCAGAGCTCAGGTTCCCAAGCATCTGACATGTCCTATAAATACTGATCTACAGGGAATGGTGCACAAGAGGGGACAGCAGGGAGGGGAAGCAAAGACACAAGACTTTCTAACATGGGGCTTAGCCACGGTTCCCCGGCTCTCACTTTCTTATGCGTTTACACAGTTAAATGCTTTCTACCACTTGGAGCCTAAAAAGTCCCGTGCAGGAGAGAGCGGTAGCCGGGCATTGTGGCAGGCACCTGTAGTCCCAGCTACTCCAGAGGCTGAGGCAAGAGAATCGCTTAAGCCCAGGAGTTGGAGGTTGCTGTGAGCTGTGATGCCACAGCACTCTACCAAGGGCAATAAAATGAAACTCTATCGCTACAAATAATAATAAAAATAACACCTCATGATTTTTGACTAACGTAGCCCTGGAATAAATACACACACAGGCTGCCCAGGAAGTGTCCAGCCATGTAATATAAAAAACAGAGATGTGCATGGCTAGATACTTTCCAGACAGCCCTTTTACACACACGCACACACACATTTGTGTTCCACAAAATATTTCCCTGCCCGGCCCCTCCGGTGACCACTTCTCTGCAGATCAGTATTTATAGAACATATATGGAACAAATGTTGAGCACAGACCATGTACATGCAGATGGCCTTATAAGATCACAACATCTTGTTTTCCCTGCACATTTTCCGGTTTAGACACAGCTATGTCACGACCACCTGCAGCACCCTGCAAGACAGCAGGCTGCACAGCAGCCAAGAGGCCCTGTGTGCAGGCACTCTGTGATGTTCACACAATTACAAAAGCTCCAAATGACACATTTCCCAGAACGCATCCCTGGCATTAAGTGATGTGTGGCTTATATTGTCATGAAGTAACTTAGGTAGGCTAGCAGCACAGGAGATTTATAGGAGATAGGCTTTGTTTCTACTGAGTTCTATCCGACAATTTCTAATAAAAGTTGTGCACATTTTTCAGATTTAACTGTAGCTCACCCAACCTCCCTTTACTGCTGTCTTGAGACAATTGCTGGAAAGCAAGTTTTCTATAGCAAAACTAAGATGTAACGTACATAAGATGGCCCCAGTTTTAAAGTCAGACTAACAGACTTGGAGAGTTGACACTCTAAATTTACTTTTAGCTAACTGCACAACCTTAGATAATAATTTCACCTGTCCTAGTTCCAGTGTTCTTGTAAAATGGGCACAGAAATACCTACTCTGACCAAGTACTCCACCTAGCACAGCCTGTCCCCGAGGGAGGTCCTGAAGCTGGGTGGCTTCTCCTGAGATAGTAGCAACAGAAATTCACTGACAGCTGGGCTGAGGGCTTTCCAAGGCATACTCAAATTATTTCCAGGTTGTAGAAGAAATAGAAAAGCCTGAAGAGCAGAGTGACCACTGCATCACTTTCACTAACCAATACTTGGGCACCAAACTGGTCTTGGAGGAGCAAATGGCCTTGGTCACCATGATAATGAGGCCAGGACAGCTGAGGGACCCCAAATCCCTAGGAATAGTTGGAAGATCCACACTCACTCTTAATAAAAATTATTTTATTTCAGCAAAAGCTTACAGCCTTGGTGAAGCCATAAATTATTCAGGGATAGTGCTCAAAGAGGGGTAAAACCAGAATTTCAATGGCTATATCCTGCTGACCAAGCGGAATAGAATTTTCTCTTCCTAAAGTTACATTTAAAGTAATTTTGCCTCCTAGGCCATTTCAAAATGAATCCCCATGGCAAACCCTAGCCTGGCCTGGCCACCTGCCTTACGAAGCAGCTGGGAAGTGGCCGCTGCCTCCCATCCTGTGGTTCTGTCTCCTGAGCACTCTCCACAGCCTCCTTCAGGTGCAGCAAGTACTGATATTTGAAAAGTGTTGGCACGAGTCAATTATTGCGAAGGCAGGGAGGGAAGAAAATTCTCCTGGAAAGATTCAGTCCTTATCAACAAGTAATAATATGCCCTAGAAGTGAGCATCACCCCCCAGCCAGAGTGAGAACCCTTCTGTTTGATTCCTAATTTAGGGGGAGCTTCTCCAGATATTGCCCTCCTACTGCTCACAATATCCCTGGGCTCCCATCTGGCAGGTGAGGGAACAGGATCTGGGAAGTGGGAGGATGCAGCCCAAGGTCATCACTCTAAACAACTCATTGTTAGGATGCCCTCCATTTCCCTTGGCCCAGGGCCAAGGTGAGCACACCTGCTGTATTACACAGTGGTGCCCCGTCCTGTACAGCAGCCACACAGCTGCAGTCACCTGTGTCTTCCCACCATCCCCCTACACCTTTGGGACACTCAAGTGGTATAGTATGCAAGGTAGGGTGAAAATGCATAGCTAGAGTAACCTTGAGGGGAAAGGGGAGGCCATGTGGCAAAAAGAAAAACTCCCAAAGGAACTGGGGCAAGGAGGTGGGGAGGACCTAGAGGGGGAAGAGAACCTGCTACCTGAGTGGTCTCCTCTGGGCTGGGGAGGCGGACTCTGCACCTGATGGTGCGGGGCTGGTAAACACTCACACTCAGCGGACTCTGCACGCTGATGGTGCGGGGTTGGTAAACACTCGCGCTCGGAGGACTCTGCACCTGATGGTGCGGGGTTGGTAAACACTCGCCCTTGGCGGACTCTGCACGCTGATGGTGCGGGGCTGGTAAACACTCACACTCAGCAGACTCTGCATGCTGATGGTGCGGGGTTGGTAAACACTCGCCCTTGGCGGACTCTGCACGCTGATGGTGCGGGGCTGGTAAACACTCGCACTCAGCGGACTCTGCATGCTGATGGTGCGGGGCTGGTAAACACTCGCACTCAGCGGACTCTGCACCTGATGGTGCGGGGCTGGTAAACACTCACACTCAGCAGACTCTGCACGCTGATGGTGCGGGGTTGGGAAACACTTGCACTCAGCAGACTCTGCACCTGATGGTGCGGGGTTGGTAAACACTCGCCCTTGGCGGACTCTGCACCTGATGGGGCGGGGCTGATAAACACTCGCACTCAGCGGGCTCTGCACCTGATGGTGCGGGGCTGATAAACACTCGCACTCAGCGGACTCTGCACCTGATGGTGCAGGGCTGGTAAACACTCGCACTCGGCGGACTCTGCACCTAATGGTGCAGGGCTGGTAAACACTCGCGCTCAGCGGACTCTGCACCTGATGGTGCCGGGCTGGTAAACACTCGCACTCTGCGGTTCCTTCCCTCCGCACCTCACCAGGCCCTCTCAGCTCAGGGGAGCTCCCACTCCCACAGACCCAGGGCAGCACTCAGATGACTCAGTGAGGCCTGATTCCCCCAAAGGGATTCCCTTTTTCCCCACCCCCAAGAGAGGAAAAAGGCCCCTCTCCTCAGTGGTGACTGGAAAAGCACAGGCTCCACTCAGAAAGGGGCAGTTAGGGGCACCATTTCGTCAGTGGACATTTGAGTACCACATTGATCCTGAAAACAGAAAAGATACTCAGTACATTCTCTCCCCAGGTAGGAAGGCTCAGACTTGGGGGCCATGCTCAAAGAGGAAACCCAAATCCAGACCTGGGAGGGTCTCTGGAGAGTCTGCCTGAATGAGGCCTGGGAACATGACAGCCCTGCTGGGAGCTACAGAGCACTGCAGGCAGTGAGAATGAGAATGTCCTACACAAAGGCACTGTGGTCAGAGAGAACACCCTGCAAAGGGAAAAGGGAGGCGATGAGGGGGAGATGTGTGGACAGGCATGGGGTCCAGACACTGCCACAGGGCTTGGCTGGGCTTGTCCAAGGGCCTAGGGAGGGACTGTGAACACAGTGCGGCCACACTCATGCTCCCTAGGCAGAGCTGCTCTGCCCCACATGGAGCTGGAGTCAGAGGAGGACCTGGTGGCTGTTCCTTAACTCAAGTGAGACCTAGCAGGGCCTCAATTAAGGGTGTGATCATAGCAACTTCCTCTGTTGGTCCTTCACCTCCATGCAGGCAGGAGAGGTGGGCCAGTCGCCTTTGTCCTAAGTGGCCTCACCCAATATCTTCCATTTGCACCAGGAAGTGAGAAGGGCTGACACCTTAGCCTGTCGAGTTTAGAGTTTAGTGTAGACAGACACCCAGCTGTCCCCAGTCTGCGATTCCTCCTTCCTCTATCCCCCCTGGGCCACCAGTGAATTGTTCTTCTTCCCCTTCCCCATCCAAGCTGTCAGCATGCCTGCCACATCACAAGGACACCCACTAGGTGTCCCCCAAAGGCTTTCCTACTGACCAGTCCCCAACAAAAGATTTATAATTACAAGAACAGTATTCCTACTTAACACATGGCGCTTAAAGCAAAATGCCACATTTCTTAGGAAGCTGCAGGGCCCTGCAGGACCTGGCCCTGACCCCCACCTGCCAGACTCACGTTTGGCTACTCTCCATCTGGTTGTGAAGGAGAAGTTGATGTCAGGCCTAGACCCCTGCAGGGTCCTCTCCCCAACTTAGGGACTGACCCACAGGAAGGCAGGAAGCCCTTCCGGGGCTCCAGCTTCATTAAGGATCCCCTAGTCCTCTCAAGGCTCTCCTAACAGCCTGTCCACCCAGCAGGCTCCCATGATGGCTCTCTCCATCCTGGTCCCAGCTCGGTGTCCCTCCTTGCTTGGATCATAGTTTGTGGCCATTTCATCACCTGCTCATGCTTTTTAGTTTGCCTCTGCTGCCATCCTCTGATGCCAACTCAACTGTGAAGGCAGAGGTCAAGGCCATTATGTTCTGTTTCCCTGCAGCCTTCTACATGCTCACACTTGCTCTTGCTGACTAAGTGGAGGATGAATGAGGAAGGGGATAAGGGAAGCTTCAGCCCACGCAAGAGGGAAGGGTCTTGTGGGTTCAGGGGGAAAGGTCAGGCCTGAACCAGCAGTCCCTATATTACTGCCTGGGGACAAGGTCAGGTCAGCCAGGAACACCTGTGCATATGCGGCAGGCTTAGTGGGTGGGAGGAGCATAGCATAGCTGCCCCAGGCTCTACCCTGTCAGCTGGGCCTGTGTGTGGTGTTGATGCCCTGCCTTCATCCCACCATGAAGAGGGTGGCTTTGTGGGCATTCCAGCTGCAGCTGTCAGAGATGCAAGCACTTATTTTAGGGGGATGAGAATGGCATTTTGCATAGCCTGGTATTTCTGGGTAAAACCTGTCAATTGTTTTTGTGATACAGATAAGGATCAATCAATTCATACTTTATTTTTTAGAGACAGAGTCTCGTTCTGTCACAGGCTGGAATGCAGTGGCATGATAATGGCTCAGCGGAGACTTGAACTCCTGGGCTCAAGCAATCATCCTGAATAGCTGGGATTATGGTGACATACCACCATGTCTAATATTTACACACACACACACACACACACACATGTATGTGTATATATAATATTTTAGAGATGGAGTCTCACTATGTTGACCAGACTGGTCTTAAATTCCTGGCACCTCAAGCAATAGTACTACTATCTTGGCCTCCCCAAGTTCTAGGATCACTGGTGCATGGGTGGTTCAGTGGTAGAATTCTCACATGCCAAAGTGCTGGGATCACAGGTGTGAGCCAACATCCCTGGCAAATATTTTCAATGAAAACTTTAGAAGAATGGAATCATTTATCTCCAGGCTGAATGAAACAAGTACAAAAATACAACCAGAATATCCTGTATCACCACAAAAATATTCCTCTTTTTTTTTTTTTTTTTTTGAGACAGAGCCTCAAGCTATCCCCCTGGGTAGAGTGCCATGGCATCACAGCTCATAGCAACCTCCAACTCCTGGGCTCAAGCAAGTTTCCTGCCTCCGCCTCCCAAGTAGCTGGGACCACAGGCGCCTACCACAACGCCTGGCCATTTTTTTGTTGCAGCCATCATTG
>CAUYQV010023606.1:0-17010 GCA_963574575.1 Galagoides demidoff | reverse complement strand
GTTTTATTATGTCAGGACAACAGTCATTTCTCTGAAAAAAAAATACAACTTGTGAGTTGTGCTAAAGAGATAAATACCTCCTCTTCTCTGTAAGCAGTTACCGCAACTAACTACACTTTTCTGAACATCATATCGTTTATTTTGCTTAAAATTAAAATTAATTTTATTTTTTAAAATTAAAAAAAATTGACATTTCTAAATTATTTCTAGTTGTCTTTTTCTTTTTTTGCAGTTTTGGGCTGTGGCTGGGTTTGAACCTACCACCTCCAGCATATGGGACTGGCACCCCACTCCTTTGAGCCACAGGCACCACCCTAGTTGTCTTATTTTGAAACACCTTCTTGTCTTTGATGATCCTGACCAGCACCATGAGCACAGCAGAGGGTCCCATGACAGCTGCAGTGAGGAGTGGGCAGTAGCTCTGTGCTAAGTATGCAGATGTTCTTGCCAATTAGCAAAAATTGTGCATATAAAAAAGAATAGTTCAGCACATAAAAATTCACATCCAAAGGAAAATTCTGAACCTAGATAACTAATGTGCAGAGTAACCTGCAATAGCTTTTAACCACGTGGAACTGAAAGTTGTCAGTTTTCTCTAAATACTCTGGGATACAAGTGGATACCATAGTCAGAAGCCTTGTTTATGAGAAGAAAAAAACAACGTTGAAAGCTAGGATGGAAATAGCTCTTCTTGTCAAGTTCCCAGTGAAAGCCACAGTGAATCTTCCGTTCTTGTGTGTTTGACTTCTCTGTTCTTGTATATTTGACCCCATTTTATGGGACAGTACTTATTTCCTCCAGATCATTTGAGAAAATCCTAGTAGTGTAAAAATGTTAAGATGCTCCTCAAAAACGATGAGGCTTATCGTGGTTTAGAAGAATAGACCTTGGACTGTATGTATCCACAGGCCTGGATTATAGCCCCAGCAAGGACACTAAGTCAGTCCTTTGGCAAGTGTTGGGTACCTCTCTTGGCCTCTTTATTTTGATCAGTTCAGTAACTGCCAGGGAATGCTTAAGGTTCCTTAGCACTATTGATGTCTGATTCTAATAGTCACGTGCTGTATAATGTCATATTGGTCAACAATATACCACATCTTACAGCACAGGCAGATTATAATGCAGCTAGAACATTCCTATAGCCTAGTAAAGTCGTAGCCTTTGTGACATTGTCACACAGTGAAGGAACTGCTCAGGTATAAGTAGTGCTGCAGGTGTAGACAGAGTGACTGCATTGTCAGTCATGTCAAAGTACAATTATGAATGGCACATAATACCTGATGACGATAATAAACAACTGTCACTGGTTTATACATGTACTATAGTATACTTTGTATTGTTATTTTAGAGTGTATTCCTTATACTTACAAAAAGAAAGTTAACTGTGAAACAGCCTCAGGAAGGACCTTCAGGAGCTATTCCTAAAGAAGGCATTGTTGTCAGAGGAGGTGACAGCTCCCATGTGTCATGGCCCTGAAGATGGGGGTAGAGAGAGAAGGCAGTGATATTGATGATCCTGATCCTGTATAGACCTAGTAAAATGTATACGTATCTTAGTTTGTTGTTTTGTTTTTTTTTTAAGATGGAGCCTCAAGCTATCCCCATGGGTAGAGTGCCATGGCATCACAGCTCATAGCAACCTCCAACTCCTGGGCTCAAGCGAGTCTCCTGCCTCCGCCTCCCAAGTAGCTGGGACCACAGGTGCCCGCCACAATGCCCGGCCATTTTTTGGTTGCAGCCATCATCGTTGTTTGGCGGGCCGGGCTGGGGATTCGAACCCGCCACCTTAGGTGTACGTGGCTGGCGCCTTAGCCAATTGAGCCACAGGCGCCGAGCCTGAAATGGTGATCTTTGAAATTATTTCTTGGAGGTGGTGATTGTAGGAGCCTGCCCCTATATATGTTTAGAGGAAAGCCACCCACCAACCAGGACAATGGTTTTAAACTCTTGTAGACAAGAGTAAATAAGTAAATTCTTTCTTTTTGGATTCATTATGTATATTTGACTTCTATAATGAAGTTATCATTATCCTAATAAATATAATACATAATTAAAAGGCATTTAACCTTTAATACAAAATTATACAATTGCATGTGAATAGTTCACTATACTGAACATTCATTTTACAGCAGGAAGTGAGTGAAAATCCACTCCGACTTTTAAAAGTGGGATTTAGTTTTTTTATTTTAAACCTAAAATAGTGATAACTATCTGAAAGTGTTTTAGATGAAGGTAGCCAATAATAATAAGAAACACATCATTCTAGAACTTTGTGGGTTAAAACAGCAGTGATTTAACACCTCATAGTGTTGTGGATCTGGCATCTAGGCCTGGCATACCTTGGTGACGCTGGTTCAAGGCTTTTCATGAGACTGCAATCAGATCCTCTCAAGTCTTACACAGAGAATGATCTTCTTCTAACCTTACTCTGGTGGCTAGTAATAGGCTTTCAGACTTCTCTGACTTTGGGCTGAAAAGATCAATTCCATGTCGTGTGAGTGTTATGTGTATTATGTGAGTGTAAATGCACCCAAGGTTGCCAACCCTTAGCTCAAGGCCACTGGCAACAAACTTGAATTTTAACATATCTATCTTAAAGAAGTATTATCCAAATAAGCTTAGATTTTTAGTCATGTAGAGTTTTCTTCTTTTTCACATCCATAAAACTGTACTGAATATATGCTGGCCACACTTAACACAAACTCTGTGGCTAGAAAAGGTCCAAAACCACCGTTGCCCCTTGGAGATCTCTGACCCAAATTTTTCTACTTTGCCACTGAGTGACGACACCTAATTTCTAAGCCCCTTCTGTGATTCTTCTCTCCTTCTAGAGTTCCTCTGCCCTGAGACCCTTTTGGGTAGTGGTTGCAAGTCACTATTTTTGGAAAGTCTCCTGTTGGGAAGGGCTTCTCCTCATCTGCGTGCAACCCTGTTGAGGCAACATACAATGAAACTTGCTATGAAACTTTCCCGGATCAGATGCCAGATCCTCAAGCTCACCACAGTAAGCCTCCCCTTAGAGCAACAACACATAACACTGTTGCTGGCACTCTTCAGCCCCAGCAAGCAAGAGGGAGAGAGAGGGGACCCAAGACAAGGTCACAGTCTTTATCTACTCTACTCCCAGAAGTGTCATCCTATCACTTCTGCCACATTCTGTTCTTTAGAAGCAAGTCCATGCATCCAGCCCATGCTGAAGGGATGGGGGTTACACAAAAGCACAAATACCAGGAGTCTGGGATAACTGGGGATCATCTTAGAGGCTCCATACTCCATAAACATGTTTCCAACACACTGAAAAGAAAACTGATTCCTGACTATACATAAAAATACAGATCATTTGCAAGACAACAAAGACAGTGTTAATTCAGGAACACAGTGTAATAAGATAAATATTTACTTTTAAGGGCCACCATGGTCTAAGCAATTTAGAATATTATGTTATTAATGCCAGCAAGGTTTCAATAAATCACTTTGTTATTGCATCTGTAAAATTTCTATCTACACATTTTCCCTAAATTTGAAATTTATTCTATTTTCTTTACTATATATCTTGTTATCTTTATTTTGCATTAATCACATACCTAATTTTTGAGAATCTGACCATTATATAACTAGATGCTGGCTATACTACAGTAAGTTGTTCATTTTAAATGTGCTGATAATCAAGGAACTTGTAGATTTCTGAAAATTTGCACTATTTTTCAATAGAATAATCTTGAAGTAAACACTTTTACTGTTGTTATTGCTGATCATCATCAGAAATTGAAGCTTTTTCATAGAGCTTTGCTTTCTTCTTTTCAAAACTTCCGACACAAAAGAAGTTCGTTTGAGCTTTATAGTGTTTTACAAAGTTATGTTATTTTTCCCTGTTGTCCACATACAATTTTAGACTTAGAATCCAGGTTACCAAGAATAAACGCACCAGTGAACGTTTTTCCATCTCAAGGCTAATTTTCTTAAGCACATAATATAACAAAATTGCTTTCTACAAAAAATTCTTTGGACACTGCACTTACATGGCACCCTGCTGAGAATAATGATCTCTTCCTGATAGCGAAAGTCTGACAATGTTATATAAGGTCACAAACTACTTTCACTTTGGAATGTGTTTTTCTTAAGTTACTGTTATTTAGGTTTCATTGAATTGTTAAAGTGATGCAGAATCATCTTTTCTTCAATATGTATGAAGCATAATAATCCTATGTGGGACATTTGCTTCTCCCCGAAATTCAAGATGTAACTATATATACTCTTCCATGAGTAGAAAATACAGACTAGAACAGTGAATGATTTTGATATTACTATTTCTCTTTTTTAGTTATTAGGAGATTGTGAGATTAGTTCCCATCACCTTGTCTTTCAAAGGTGTTAGCTCTGTAGGAGTACTATTATTTTCCCCTCAAATAATATCAAACAGATGACTCAGGAGTTTATAGGCATTGTTGGCTAGAACTTTACATTCCACATCTCTTCTGGAATCTTATTTATTAATTTATTTATTGAGACAGGGTCTCACTCTGTCACCCTGGGTAGAGAGCCATGTGTTATAGCTCACCTCAAACTCTTAGGCTCAAGTGATTCTCTTGCCTCAGCCTCCCCAATAGCTGGGACTATAGGTGCCCACAACAGTGCATGGTGCCTCGCCAGTTTTTCTATTTTTAGTAGAGATGGGGGTTTCACTCTTGCTCAAGCTGATCTGAAACTCCTGAGCTCGAGTAATCTACCCTCCTCAGCCTCCTAGAGTGCTAGGATTACAGGCATGAGCCACTGCACCAGGCCCTGTGATCACATTTTTACAAGAAATGGAAGAAGCAAGAATGTATTCTTAGATATTAACCAATACCTTATTCTTACTTTTATTTATTCTGGCTGTATCAAGCCATTCATTAAAATATATTGACTAAAGATTCTGTAAGGGTTTTAGAGAGAGGAGAGTCAGTATGTTAATTCCTACATTACACATTTCTGAGAACAAAAGAAAATATTTTGCAATTGAGCAAATATAATGAACTAAAGTATTGATTCTGCCTTTCTGGTTTCTAATTAAATTTTGAAATTCAGATGTTATTAAATTTATGCACACAATGCTTAATAGTTAAACCTCTGGCATAGTGATATCAGGGTATACTTATAGTCTACAGTTATATATTCTTCAATATAAACTTGTCACTGTTATGTGGTAACTTATTCTGGAACCAAGTGGGGAGTATAGGTTAGAATAGCAGGTGGAGATAGGAAGTGGGGAAAATGGAATAACATTTTTTTCTTTATGACTAGATCTACTTATACTGGAAAATGTATTGGGTATTTTAATTATGAATAGAATTGTACTTTTTTGAATTTTATTACTTTATATTTTTAATTCCAAATTACAAAAATACGTATGTTTTACAAACTTAATTCATTATAGGTAATTATTTATTTCTTTCTTCAATTGCTTCCACAAAGTGCACAGAAATTTACTTAACTTACAATTGACCAGTGACAGAATTACTTACAATAAGAATAAGGAGACATATATTATTGATATTATTTCTTGTTACTAGCCTGGTTCAAATTCCCTGGAACAATTATCTTCACCCTGTAAATATTCAATAGCCTTCTTCAAAATCCAGCCTACCTTTGCTAATAAGAAATCTACAGAGAATTATTCTTCATTTAAAAATCAATCTCATGGATGAATTGACATTCTTGTCTATTATTTTTATAAAGATATCGTTCTATGTTTCTTGATAATAATCTAAAAATTAGCCAATTTTGGAAGTGTTTCTAAATTATTTAATGTATACTACTCTTTTTTTATTCCATAGTATTATGGAGTAACAAGGTCTTTAAGTTACATAGATCACTTTTATAATGCTTGAAACAAAGTAGATCTTTTTGAAAATTTAGGCTAACATTTTGACTTGATTGTGTTCATGCAAAAAACTTCATTTGCCCATTTCCTTTCTTGTAGTTGTCGTTTCTGATTTTATAAAATACCTGATTTAAATGTGTTTTGTCTATTTTCTGTCATATGAGAAATCAGTTCTTCATGGTATATAAATGAAATCCTCCACAGACTGAAGTTTTTAGATTTAGGCATAGAATTTTAATCAAGCTTAGAGCTCTATTTCCTGGTCTACTCTGCTAGGTGCATTTTAAAGTGGAGGTTAGTGCAGTTTCTGCAGAAAAGAACAATAGAAAATACATGAGGCGTCTATGGCATATTGGACAAGAGTCATGCTACCTTATACTGAGGGCATCCTGAAGAGCAGGTTCACCAATTGCCAACCCCAAGGGAGACTCTCACTGCACAGAAGATGCCCAACATCATCGCCATGTCAACCATTCCCTACTTCTACCCACTGCATCTTGGGCTACAATTTTGCCAGATGCCTTAGTCTAGTAAGACAGAACACATTCACACACAACAAATTATATGAAACAGGTTTGTTATAGGTGGTAGCAAAGGAAAAATGACATCTTGGGTCCATTGTGAGTTGATCTGCCAAGACCCAAGGAAGCTGTCCAGGGAAGATGGAGGCCTGACTACAGGTGCCTCCCTTGCACCACAGCTGAGAGACTCCAAAAGACAGTCCAACCCTGGCTATGCCAACCCTGGCTATGAACCTCAGGGGATATGTTACTCACTAGCATAAACTTTGAAGGCTATTATGATTCCTGGGGAGGGAGATACAAAGCCTGGTCTTTCCTGGGCAACTCTTTTCTAATTAAAGATGTTATATTCTTGTAGGAGGGTCAGGAATGAGACCAGGGCTTTTTTAGCCATGTTTCCCTGTCTCAGTACATTGGATCCCCAGTACATTTTGTATAGTTATTCTTGAGAACTACAAGTGAGAAATGGGAGTAGAACTGGGTTGCTCCAAAGTCACCTGGAGAACTATCCTGAAGTCCATCTCCTAACCCAGATATTCCCCCTTCAAAAAGTTAGTCCATTTAATGAGCCCACGACCTTTCCGCTGCTGGAGGCAGAGTTTTCTCTCATCAGTAGATTCATGCAGCACCTTGACACAATACGATCTGTGCAATATCATTGAGTCATCACCAGGATACATGTTTCCAGGTCCCGGAGGACTGCTACAAGAAGCAAGATGATCCAACCTTACTGGAGCTGGGGTCTTTGCCAGCATCCCAGAAATTCAGCTAGGAAGTTGCTAAGATGTCCCGGAAAAATCTTTCATGTGGCCCTATGTTCTTAGCCAGTGGGTTTGTTTCCTGGGTCTGCTCCACCCAGGTCTCTATAATGTTTGAAGTGTTTATCCAGGTATAACAGGAAGTGTTTGCAATGGAATATACTCCTCACAATTGGGCTAAAAGGAAGTTTAGAGAAATTCTTTTGTCTAAAGCACCTTTTATTTACAAGCTTCTTTTGTTGCTAAATCAACAGGAGTAAATAAAATGTGCAAAAGTGACCATCCTTAAGTGCTTCCCCTTAACTCCATTCCGCCTCTAAATCTGAAAATGATTTGTTAAACTCTGAATGAACTTTACCAAAAAAATGGAATTTTAGATTCTGTGAATTGACATCTTAGAAGCAAATTCTCAGTGGTAGTTGCCAAGGCTTTAATCAGAGAAAAGTGACTCAGTTTGAAGTAGTCTGAGTAGAAATAAGAGATGTGCTAAGACTTCAGATATGGTACTTTATTTTGAAACTGTTACAGAAGATTTAATCCAAAAAGTAGATATAAACACTTATTAGCATTACCTATTGAGTTATGTTAGTAGTGGTTTGGGATATTATTTTGAATATTGTGTTACGAGATTGCATGTTGTGCTAGATAAGATAAAAATATAGAGATTGTGATTTCTAAAACATTTGAAAGATATGTATTTGAAAATCATTGAAAGAAATTAATAGCAAATTTAACATTCCACGATATTTATACAGAAACCAGGACCATATTTTCCTGCTTGTTTAAATTAAAGTTTACTGTATTATTCATCCCTGGAATTTTTTGAACCTCATTTCATTCGTGTAATCTTCTGCTTTTCAAGAGATTTTATGCTCGTCTCTTAAGAGTAAGAGATTGTCACATTTTACAAGCAGCTGTTTATTCTTCAGAAGATGAACATGCATTGCAAAATATTCCCTTAAATTTAATTATTGTTTATGCCAGTTTGTTTTTCTTCAATTTGCAGCAGAGTAAAATGAACTGCTTCTGATTCATTCACGGATTTTATATACATCAGAAAAGTTATTTTGTTCTGCATTGGGTTTTAAAGTCTATCTGTAGGCATTTATCTAAAGTAAGGCAAAATACAAATTGAGATGTTTAGACTTTCGGAAGTCACTTAACTATCCCTGTCCTTTGAAGCTGGATTTTTATTCAGAATACAATTTAGAACAAACTGCTAAAAGAAATACATAATTATTAAAATATGCATTGATGACATGACTATGTACGATGAAGGATAATGTATTGTTTAGTACATTTTTATATAATATTTTATCATGTTTTAAGTCATAAAATGTAGTTAGTGAAAAAATTATAATCTATGGTTTTACAGAATTTGGCATATTTTTTCCAAGGCTTCAGAAATCTTAGATTACTCACACTCTTATATCTCTTTATATTAAAAATACTCATCAGGAGGCTCTGGACTATTTTATGTTATAAACTCTCCAGGTACTGGATGTACTCGGCTTCAGAGGGCAAAAATGTCCCTGCCTTCATGAAACTTTCTTATAGTAATGGAATAAAATTGACATTTAAATTAAAGACATTAAATAAATGTTGTAAAACATACAGTTTATTCAAAAATGTAAAAAGATTTTCTATTATTTTTGAAATTCTGAAAATGAAAAGATATCAGATATATACAATATTTTGTAAGTGACATGTGAAAAACATCATTTCCTCCACGTACCTTGTTATCAGGAATATTACCAGCCAACTCTGAATCTTGACTCCTCTGCCATCTGGTCTGCATACTCTAGCTAAAGTACAGTGATTTCATTTAGCAACAAAGACTTGAGGACAATTGACCTGGGGAAACTTGTAAGCTAATGTGTTTTCCTTTTAATGATTTGAAAAAGTAAGAAGTATACCATGCCTTACTTATGCCTGTGGTTTCCTTTAACCATTACTTTTTTCCTTTTACGTTCTCAAAGTAAACCCACAATGTTCTCTTAATCATAGCTAATATGGTTTAGTATTGCCAATGATATACAAGTAGCAAAAAAAAAAAAAAGAAAAACGCTAAGCTTGAAAATAGGCTTGACTATTATCCTTAAAGTTCTTAAACTTAATCAGAAATAGTTTTTCATTAAATGAAAATAGCAATTAGATTACCACATAAATTATGTTTACTTATAGTATTTTCTAATAAATATGAACATTTTATTTTAAAATAGTTTAAAATATGAAATTTTATCTTTATTTATTTTTATTTTAGTTATTCCCTCTTCTAAATTAACTTTTGGTAATCTGAGCAGAGAGGCCAAGTTTCATGCTTATATTTATAAGTTAAATAGTTTTCATAGGGTCTTTGGGGATTCTTCTTATAAAACATGACAGAGATAATCTTGAGTATTGTTAGACAAATGGGTTACATAAAGAACTGTTATTAATTTCTTGGGGAGACCATAGCTTAGTGGAGAGGTAAATTATAATTTTATAATGTAATTTTCACAATAAAAACATGATGCTTTTAGAAATGCAGGATGTTTCTTATCTTAGCCTTGAGCCATGATTATAATTGAAAACCATACCTAATAATTTTTGGTCTTGTTGATGTAATAATAAAACCATTTTCTGTGGGGTAAAATTCGTAGAAACAATTTTTAATCTAAGATTATTTTTGACAAGTGATATAAATTCCCTACCCTTTATGAATATATTAAAAAATGATATAAAAAAGGTAAAGTTTCTGAAGTTTAGTGTCGGCTTTATCTTGACATTTTTCTTTGATTGACAATTATTCTACCGTGTGGAGAAATTTTAAAGCATGAGTTTCCCAAGCCTTCTGTTGGTGAGCTCTGTTTCTTTTTCCTATTTAAAGGGTGCAGGCAAAAATACAAAATCCACATCTTTGAAATGGTGGGAAAAAAGATTTTGGTTATCAGACAAGCTCCCTTGACCCACATACTGGTTTTTATTTTATCCCTGAAAATTGTCTGCATCCTTCCACATTCAAGATGACCGAGAGTGAGTATCAGATTCTAATTACAGCATTAGTTTCTCATTTTGGATAACAATAACTTTCTAGTGTTATAAAATATAAGTCACACTAAAAAGGCATAGCATAGTTAAAAATGCAAAGATTAAGGATTATTTTATACTTTTACTTTATTTGTAATAATATATGAATTTTCCCCGGGGATTTCCATGACTTAGATTTTGCCATGCCATGCTCTCCCAATAATGGATTTTTAAATCCAAATATTTTCAAATGAAGAATATTTTGTCAAAAAACAAATGATTGAAGACGTCTTATGATTTCTAAGGCTGGTAAATCCAAAAAAATTCTAACTCACAATACATTAAAGACTTCTTCTATACCTAGTTTCTTGAAAGCTTTTATCATGAAGAGATGTTGAATTTTATTGAAAGCAATTTCAGCATTAGCCAAAATGGTCATATGGTTTTTGTCCTTTGTTCTGTTGATATGATGCATCACATTGATTGATTTGCTTATATTTAACCACCCTTGCTCCCTGAAATGAATTCTACTTGATCATGATGAATAATCCTCTTTATGTGCTGTTGAATTTGGTTTGCATTTTGTTGATTATTTTTGTATCTGTGTTCTTCAGAGGTAATAGATACCAATATGCAGAAGAAACTACATCCTTATCTCTTGTCATATACAAATACCAAATAAAAATGGACTAATGATTTAAATCTAAGACCTGAAACTATGAAACTACAAAAATGAAACTTTGGGGAAACAGTTCAGGACATTGGTCTGGGCAAGGACTTCTTGAGTAAAGCCTTCAAAGCACAGGCAACTAATGCAAAATTAGGCAAAAATAGTATCGCATCAAACCAAAAATCTTTTGCACAGCAAAGGAAACAATCAGCAAATGGAAGAGAAACTCACAGAATGAGAGAAAGCATTTGCAAACTATCAGACAAGGGATTAATAATGAGAATATTTAAGATGCTTCAACTGAATAGGGAAAAGACAAAATAATCCAATCACAAAATGGGCAAAGCATCTGAGCTGACATTTCTCAAAAGAAGACATGCAATTGGCCAGCAGGTATATAAAAAAATATTCAACATCATTAGTCATCAGATAAATCAAAATCAAAACTACACTGAGGTATTATTCACTACTCCCAGTCAAAATAACTTTTATCAAAAAGATAGTCAATAATGAATTCTGGTGAGGATGTAGAGAAAGAGGAAGATTTGTACACTGTTGATAGGAATATAAATTGGTGAAATCACTATAAAGAACAGAAGGTGTATTCCTTAAAACATGAAAAATGGAACTACCATATGACCTAGCAATCCCACTGCTGGGTATATATCCAAAGGATAGGAGTTTAGTATATCAACAAGGTATCTGTTGTGGTGGACTCTTGTGGTCCCAGATATTTGGGAGACTGAGGCAGGAGGATCACTGAACCCAGACCATAGAGGTTGCTGTTAGCTAGGTTGATGCCATGGCACTCTAGCCTGGGCAACAGATTGAGACTCTCTCTCAAAAAAAAAAAAAAAAAAAAGACATCTGCACATCTGCAATCCCATGCTTGCTATTCATAAAAGACAAGACTGGAATCAACCTAAATGTTCATCGCTAGATGAACTGATAAAGAAATTATAGGAAAGATACATAATGGAATATTATATAGCACAAAAAGAATGAACTCCTGCCATTTGCAATGACATGGATGAAAGCGAATATTATCTTAAATGAAATAAGCCAAGCACAAAAGGGAAAATCTTACATGTTCTCACTCATATGTAGGAGCTAAATATTAAAAACTATTGATCTCATGGAAATAGAGTGGAGAATGATGGTTACAAGGGAAGAGTAATGGGGTAGGATTAGGTAGAATGGCTAATGAATACAAAAGCATAGATCTTTAGATAGAATGGGCAATATTTGATAGCATAAAAAAGTGCTGTAATCAATAATAAGTTAGGGTACACTTAAAGAGAGTACCCTAAAAAGGGTGAAATTAGAATATTCTTAACACAAGAAATATAAATACTCCAGGTGACAGATACCTCAGTTACCCTCATTTGATAAGTCATATTGGGTGCTTATATCAAAAAATCACATCTACTCCATAAAGATATACAATTATTATGTACCCATAATAATTTAAAAAGTGCAAAACATAATAAAATGAAGATATTTTAAGATGTCATATATAATAAGTCTAATAATTTTTTTCAACAAGCAAACATGAGGTTGGCTGACCTGTATATTGATAAAATCTCCCTTCTTCACAGGAAGTCAAGGAAATTATCCATAGATATTTAGAGATGCAGCAACTAGTTTAGCAAAAGGCTGTCTCCTGTATCAGGGTCTGGTTTAGAAAAAGCTCCATTGTATCCTTTCTCTACCAAAAATTCTTTGTAGAGCACTAGACAGGCTATGAAACCACATAAGTCACATTCACAATTTTTTGGCTCAACATTTGACTCCAGTCCAGTGAGTCCTTTCCATGTGTGACTGTATCAGGAATCAGCATCTTCGACAAGGGCAATCTTGGATGGTACTTAAAAGCATTCACTGTTAAAATAAATGATAAAAATCAATCAAATCAACACACAACTGTCTGATAGTCACATTCTCTCTTTGGGGGAATTTTAAGTCCAAGAAAGGGGAAGCCACAGAAGCACAGCAGTAGAACCAGTATTGGGAGAAGGGGGAAAAAACAAGGGCTGAGTGTACACACAGTGGGCTGCTATAGTGGGGATGCTGATGACTAATGGGGATAACGATCTGAAACTTGAACTGAGGTTTAGTTATTAGTAGAGACTCCATCTACAATGTCAGAAAATGGTCTCTGCTTCCCTGAACCAATTATTTAAAATAAATTCCCATCATGAGAGATAACTTAGGATATATAAGGATATCTAATATTTCTATGGCTATTAATTTGAAATAACCTGTTTTATTTTTACCTTAAGAAATATTCTTTAAGCCATTGATTTCATCTAGAAATAAACATAATTAAGAAGTCTTTCTCATACAGTGCCACAGATGTAATAAAATACATTTTTCCACAGCAGGCTACTCTAGTTGTAGGCATGTTTTCAATAAAAGTTTGTTTAAAATGAATATTAGCTATACAGTTGATCCTTGAGAAACATGAACTGTGTGGTTTCACCTCTATGTAGATTTTTATCCATAAGCATATTGGAAAAGTTTTTGGAGATTTGCAACAATTTGAAAAAAACTCATCTGTATGGCCTAGAAACAAAACAAAACAAACATAACAAAACCTAAAAAAAAATAATTACGACATAAATGTCTAAAATTTACATATATACCAGTCTATGTTGTCATTTACTGCCATTAGATATGTACATAGAAAGTTATAATTTTCTGAAATTTATGCATACAAACATTTAGAGTTCATTGCACCATTAGCCATCAAGAGAGGTAAACAAATGTAAAGAGGCAGCATTAAATCACCACTGCATAAAATTAACTTTAGTATATGCTATGAAACCACAATAATTTTATAGCCACTTCCTGTTGCTCAAGTGTTATAAGTATCCTCTTAAAATGTTCTGTGATGCTAATCATCTCCCTGTGAGCAGTTTCTCTCTCAAGCAAATTACATATCCCCATAAAACATGATAGCCCTTATGTATTTTTCATCATCATTATACATAGTGCAATATCGCAAATTTTGAATAACACCATGGGGCCTATGCAAGGTGCCACTTCTTACTGGAAGCGATCACAAAAGACAGAGAAAAGTCATGACATTGTAAGAAAAAGTTGAATTGCTTGTCTATGTACTATGGATTGAGGTCTGCAGCTATGGCTTTTGCCACATCAAGATAAATGAATTGATCATAAGGACCCTTGTAAAAAACAGGAAAAGAAATTTAGGAAGTTATAACTACAACTACACCTGCATGCATGAAAATCTTGCATATTTTACGAAATACCTTTTTATTTTGTATTAACGATGAAATGCAGATTTTATATTGCATGATGCAGGAGTATAAAAGAAAGACATATCCATAGATACTGATTTGAGAAAAAGTGAAGTCATTATATGACAACTTAAAACCAAGGAAAGGGGAAGGACCTAAAGCTGAAGAATTTAATGCCAGCAAAGGATGGTTTGATAATTTTAGAAATAAGTTAGGCTTAAAAATATATCAAGATAACAGGAGAAGCAGCTTTTGTTGACCAAGTAGCACCAGGTAAGTTCTTAGATGCCATTAAGAAAATCATCAGGGACTGCTAGTGGGAATGAAAATGAGTACAATCTCTGTGGAATGTAGGGTGGAGGTATCTGAAAGAACTAAAAGTATAACTACTTTTTAATCCAGTAATCCCACTACTATGAATTTACCCTCAGGAAAAAAGAAAGCTGTTCATCAAAAAGGCACTTATGGGGGAGGAGCAAGATGGCTGAAAGGTACCAGCCTCCAACAGAAGCTCCTGTCCAGAGAGAAGGATAAAGTCCAGAAAATACCCAACAAAGCTGAAGACTAGGAGCCTGGCTGAGAGAGAAGAGTAATATCTGCAGGACATCTCTGCCAAGGCAAGTTGTGACTACTAGAAAGCAATCTACAGGTACATAATACATCCCAAAGGAAAAGTGTCCATCCCCTCCCCCAAGAAAGTTGTGTTTCTCTTTGTTTTCTCTTTGTCTGCTCTGGTAAGTTTCCTACAGTGAGTGGTGAACTGAGGACTTATTATCTCACCACATAGGTGAGAGCTACAGAAAGTGGGGTCTACTCCCCTAGAGGGACCTTGCTGAGACTCTGAACACCCTCTTTCCAGGAAGAAAAATTGAACAAATGTTTTACTGCCATTTTGAATTCCCAGTCCACCCTTCCCCACTTGCATGCAGAGATAGTGAGAGTAGGTCCAAGAGCAGCAACCCCCACCCCTGTGGGACCAAGTGCCCTGTCCTGGCCCTGCAGCCAGAGAACTGCTTGGGCCACACGTTCCCCATGCGGCTACTGGTGCGTGGCTGCTGGTGTGCTGCCACTCCAGGCACCCAAGCGAGGTGCCCACCAGGACTGATCAAATCATGTGTTCCTGGCACCCTAGGCCCAGTGGCCCAGAACTGCAAAAGGATGGTCAGTTGAGAGGGAAACACAATGGAGCGATGGTACCCAAGGTGAAGAGCAGCAGCTGTAGCAGCTAGAACAATAAGGCTCACACCCCTGAGGCTTTTCCAGACAGACATGCTCTATCCTTCTGGGCAACCAGAGGAAGCCTGCATCATCTCTAGTGGCAGCCACTGATAACCTGAATAACCAGAGTAGATCAACTCCCCAAGGAAGGATGGGACAGATGCAGTTGAAGACTCTATTCATAAACAAATGGCTGAGATGTCGTAAATAGAGTTCAGAATCTGGATAGCAAATAAGATTAACAGAATAGAGGGAAGGAGGGAATTAGAATTTCAAATTATTGAAAAGCTAATAATCTTTATTATTATTAATAATAATCACTGAATCTCGAGGATTCAGTGATTTCAAAGATAAAATGACCAACGATTTTGACACACTGAGGCAAGAGGTTGTAGCCCTCAAAGATCTGAAAAATACAGTAGAATCCCTTGGTAACAGAATGGAGCAGGCAGAAGAAAGGATCTCTGACATTGAAGACAAAGCTTTTGAATGTGCCCAAGCACTCAAAAATGAAGAAAAATGGAGAGCAAAAATGGATCATTCTCTTAAAGAGCTCTGGGATAATTTGAAGAAAATTAATATTCGCCTTATAGGAATCTCTGAAGGTGACAAGTTGCTTCACAAACACAGAGGCTCTTCTTCATGAAATTATGAAAGAGAACTTTCCAAACATGTCAAGAGATTCTGAAATTCAGATAGCAGACAATTTCAGAACCAGCATGACTCAACCCAAACAACACATTCCCCAGGCACATCATAATTAATTTCACTAAAGTTAATATGAAAGAGAAAATCCTGTAAGCAGCTAGATGTAAGAAAACCATTAGGATGACTGCAGATCTCTCTGCTGAAACCTTTCAGGCTAGAAGAGAGTGGTCATCGACTTTTAATCTCCTAAAATAAAATAACTTACAACCAAGTGTCCAGCTAAATTGAGTTTCATTTATGATGGAGAAATTAAATACTTTAATGACATTCACACATTCAAGACATTTGCCGTAACTAAATCAGCCCCCCAGGATATTCTCAGACATATCCTCCATAATGACCAGTGCAATCCTCCATCACATAAGTAAACTCATACAGAAACTTTTGATCAAATTCCAAATTCCACACTAGAGAAAGGATTAAAAATGTCCACTGGACTTTTGAAAAACATGATACCCAAAATTATACCAGGCTTAGCAATATTCTCAATCAATGTGAATGGCTTAAATTGCCCTCTAAAGAGTCACAGGCTGGCTGACTGGATACAAAAACTCAGGCCAGATATCTGCTGCATACAAGAATCCCATCTTACCCTAAAAGACAAATATAGACTCAGGGTGAAGGGATGGTCATATATATTCCAGGCTAATGGACAGCAGAAAAAAGCAGGTGTTGCAATTTTATTCACAGATACAATAGGTTTTAAACCAACAAAAGTAGCCAAAAATAAAGATGGCCACTTTATATTGTTAATGGCAATACTCAGTATGATGAGATCTCAATTATCAATATCAATGCACCCAACCAGAATGCACCTTAATTTATAAAAGAGACTATAACTGGCATGAGCAACTTGATCTCTCCCAGCTCCATCATAGTCGGAGATTTCAACACTCCTTTGGCAGTGTTGGACAGATCCTCCAAAAAGAAGCTGAGCAAAGAAATCTTAGATTTAAATTTAACTATTCAACTTTTGGACCTAACAGACATCTACAGAACTTTT